>ML779995.1:751450-767600 GCA_009831015.1 Picea engelmannii
CAAAGTAATACTAAACCATAAACAAAATGATATACAAAACTTGGGACAAAGTGTCGATATATTGAAAAGAAAAAGCTATAACAACACATCAATTCTGCTCCAGTTTGAATCAGAATTACATATCCTTGTTCTTCCACAACTGATGATGTCAATATTACAAAACCATAGGTTTAAATAAGTTTCTCACAAGGTAAAACATCCTTGTGAATAATAGCAAACAGTTTACACGATCTGGGAATAATCCCAAAAATCTCTTAAACTAAGTAACTAAAAATGCAAGTGAAATCTTTAAGATATCTTCCAACTGCTCCTCACATCCACTACCAATTCGAATTTGCCTGTAATAGACATAAAGATCAAGTTAGAGGAGTATTTTATTGAGAAAAGAATAAAAAAATGACTCTATAGACTTAGCTACAGAATCTTTTGATTCTGTAGCTGGTCTAGAATAGTAAATAGGACCAGATATATAATCAAAATCAAATGGAATCCAATCATCAACAAATTACTAATGATTGAATAAAAAAAAATAATCCTTTAAATCAAACCAAATCAAACAGAATAAAATCGAGACAGAGTGGGAATACTTTGTTTTCCCAATCGTTATAAAATCAAATCAAATCTTAACAAGACTGTTCCATGAATGCAATCAATGGTAAACCAGATCGTACGAGATACAAAACAATCATTGTCGGTTTGCATAGGATCCAAATCGTTTAATCAATAGCCAAAATGGTCACGATAAAACAGGCATAACTCTATCCATAAAATCTAGTCATAGACTTTATATGCTGAATTTCCAACAGTTCATAGATATGGTCATAATTGTCATCGACTAGTTATAGTAACGAATTGATGACCTTTAATTAAAATCACAATGCGTAAACAGCCTCCATTGTAATCGGATGAAATCATATCAACTCAAGAACCTTTACAGAGTCAATGGACAGAGGTATGATAAAATCTACAGATTCATGAACCGAGCAATAATCCACACCAATCTTCACGGAATTAATTATAGAAACAACATCGTAATCTTAATCAGAATCCAATTCGAATAAGTTGCAATCAATGAGAATCAAATCAGTTGCGATTCGGTTATGTATCCACAGAGAAGTATGAAATTTGGTCGAATGAAATTGAAACGGTTAACCCATTTATCAATAATACTCATATCATAACCAATTCGAATTATACCATTGACTGTATTCAAAATTCAGGATACCAATCAACAGACTATTTTTAAAAAATATTAACAGCTTGTATTATCAATAGAACATCGAGCTAATTTTGAACAATCATATCTATTCGATGATCTATCGAATCAAAAACCAAATCCAATCGAATTTTAAACGATAACCAAAAAATAAAACAAACATTATATACAGCGAAGCATGCTTATGTAACAGAACAGGCGAAATATGTACAAAGAAAGTAATATAAATGAGAAAAATATACCATCACAGCTACTGGGCCTTATGTCAATTTTGAATTGATAATTGCAGTGGCAGACTCGACGTTTTTGAACAGGACTGAATGCGTGGTTCGTTGCTTCTTATCGGAGGGTTGCACCTTTGCATTCTGACCAGTGAGCGTTGCCACTTGGTTTTCCAAATCGTAGATCCTGGATTGCAACGTAGGTACATCCAAATAGAATATTTCAACCCATAACCCACATTGATCACAAGGTGCATCAACATGTTGAACAGAAGGGGGTTTTGATGATTCCCCAAGGGTTTCATGGAGTGGCTCAATACCAGGAAAGTCAGGGTTATCCCGCAGATAAGGAGGTAAGTTCCTAACGAAATCGTGAGGAGGTTTGCTACACAATCCCTCGGAGTAAGGATATTCTCCGGAGAGAAATCGTTCAATGTCTGAATCAGAGTCCTCGCTAACCACGATAGGCTCTGTTTTGGCAGGAAGCTTAGACTTGTTCCTCGCCATGCGAGAGATCAATCTCGCATTTTTCTTTCCTCAAGTATTAACACCAGTCTTCGCTCTAGTCTTTTGGGTTGTAGCTTTAGCAACTTCGGTCTGTTTTGGCATAGCCTTAGGCAAACTCGTAGGTGACTCGGGCTTAGGTCTAGGTCCATTATAACTTTTATAAGATCCTGTTCAAAAACGGGTTCAGTCCTGTTCAAAAATGTCAACTTTTATAAGATCAGAATAAAACCAATAATTTTTTATGCCCAAAGGCTTAGCAATCAAACATATCCAAATGCGCAATCAAGGTGAGAGTATGCTCAAGGATAAAAGTTCGAGAAAATCTTTAGCAGTCATGTGATAAACCAATGCTCAAGTGTCTTTTGGAGAAATCGATAAAAGACAACTACAATCCAAACGATGAAAGAGGTATTTTCACACTTACAGTTGTGAAAATCAAATCGATACCAAATTGCAATTGTCGCAAAAATGAAACAAATGTCTAGAAGCACAATGCGATGATGATTTGTCATTTAACGGGACAAGGTGTGTAGGCAGCGTTTTTTAAGAGCAATTAAAAAAATGATTGGCTGCCAACAGAGTGCACTTGAGCTCTATTTCAAGTTCAGATAATATCATTCTAGGTGGGCACACTAGAATAGGATTAAATCTCAGAAGGAAAATTTATCCTGGGAATACAAACCAGAGTTTTTGAATAATTTGAGTAGAAGGCTCTGCAAGGAGTGCATTGATCAAGCGCAAGGAGTGCATGCAATCTTTGTTTTGAGCTATGTGAGGAGATTGTGCAATTGAAAGAAGACCAGAGTTATTGAATACTTTGAGGAAGCTTTTCAATGAGTTCATTGAGAAGGTGCAAGGTATGCGCAGATGAGCCTGAAAAGTTTATAACATAGAAGGAAAACTATGCAAGGACTCCACGAAAACCAACATACTCTAAAAGTGTTGGGGAAGCTCGGGAGATGTGCACAAAGTGTGAGGAGGGAAAAATAAATCATTAGAAAAATAAAATAAAATAATTTCAATTCCAAGTAATTTCAAGCTCGGAAGAAAAATAAAACAAGTGTGTGAAAGGCCTATGCAAAAAGTGCAGAAGGAAAAACTAGTCTAAGTCCCATATTGCAAGAGGAGCACAAGGTGTGCACAAAAAGGACTTATTCTAAATTTCAAATCTCAGGAGGTGCATTCAAGACGATGCCCAGCAGTCAGTCTTCTAGAGGAAGGTTTAAAGGCCAATCCTTTGAAATAATTGAATAATCCTTCATTTGAAGGAGGAGCATGCACAAAGAAGAACACATCTCAACCATCGGATCTGAGTGCGAAGATAAACAGTCATTGGATCTAGGTGAGTTTCATCGGTCTTAAACCTAAGAATTATTTAGACTTTGTAAGTTCATAGGTTTATCATATTTAGACGTAGAGGAGGAGGATTCCCGAAGTCCCAAGATAGGGAGTGGATATAGATTTTCAATTAGTGGGGATGCATATAGATAGATTATAGGAAGTCTAGAGTTCATTTATCTGACAAATTTGGAGCCTAAGCATAGAAGTGTGGAAGTTACCAGAAGCTCCGAAGTACCATAGAAGATCCTCACCATTGACCAGAGAGGAGGACACGTGTTAGGGAATCATTGATTCTGGAAGACCGACTATATGGGAGGAAGGAGGCATTTTGATTAAGGTTTGACACTCTCCTAAAGCTATGAACAACGGAGTGAATCCTAGTCATTAGCATAGGAGACATGTGTTAGAAGTTCTTGGAATTCGAAAATATTGTACTCCGGAGGAAGTGGAGCATAGGTACTAAGGGTCACAAGTCTCCCAAATATCTAAAGAGAAGAGTGCATCCAGGCCGTCGGTGATAAGGATGCATGGAACCAGATCTTAGGGTATGGAGAACCAACACTCCAGAGGAAATCAAAGCACAGTGAGGTGAGAATTCCCGAAGGCCTGAGAGTCATATTTAATCTCAACCATTGATCGATCAAGGACATGTTGAGCATAGATCTGAACTTTGTTAGTTCGGGGTTTGGAGGAAGAAGAGTGCAGAGTCGTGAGGATTCCTGAAGGCCCAAAGGCTGGAGTCCCGAAATAGATCTCAATTGTTGGATGTTGAGGAGTTGTGGTCCATTAGATTCTATGCCTCCCACGATTTTTCCAGTTCGACACTCTGGGGATTGGAAGTGTGGTGCATAGGAAAGGTCCAAAGCCCTAGAGGCAACCTGAGTCATTGATTTGGGGTAGCACCAAAACCATATGATATTATTCAGAGTTCAGCACTTCAGAGGTATAGAGTGTTGGAGCGGGTGAATCTTTGAATCCTGAAACCCTGAAGTCAATGTGAACCGTAGATCTCAGTGTGTGTTGTGGATCATTGATCTTCATTTTTGTTGGGTGCTCTACCACTTTAGCGTTCAGGAGGAACCTCGTGTTGTTTTTTTGAAGATCCCATAGCCTGGAAGCTCCGAAGTCTCGAATTTTTTGGGAAAATCATGTTTAGACCATAGTTTTGGCCTGGAGTCATGTGGAACTGCTGGGACATTTGGGCCTCCGAACATTGAATTTTCTTGAGGGAAGAAAGATAAAAGGCTTGTGGTAAAGAAGTTCATGGGTTTAGCAAGAGCCTAAGAGTTGACCCAACTCCAAAGAAGAACGATCCTAGACCCGAAGGTCGCGTGGACCCCAAGAGTGGGTGGGGGTTTGCATCATAGTGTGACATGTGGCACACATACTATGGGTCCACATCAACCATGAGTATCGAATAATATTCCCTCTTGGAGTTTTTCTTGTCGGATTAAAGAAAATCACCCTTTTATATTACTCCAAAGAAAATGTATCAAAGAATATTCATTTTTCCTTATATCAACTTCTGTGTCGAAGGACTCCTGGAAGTCCCAAAGAAATGATAACCATTGATCTACTTCGGGATCATTCATGACCATTGATCAAGCACAGTGGCCAAGTGTTAAAGCTCCACAATGTTGAAAGAGTGTGGATTGTAGATGTCAAATCTTGATTAAGTCATGATTCTCAATTTTGTTAAAGGCTCTAGATAATATAGGATAATCCATTCAACAAAAGATTAATATCAATCATGCAATCTAATATTAAATAGAGTAAATTATCTTCGGAGAAATTTACTTCGAGAGAGTTGGAATATTTCAAAGGTGGAAATCCCAAAGCCCAGAGTAGTAGAGGACTTGGTTCCAACACCGATCGCATGATAAGGTAAAGAAGGAGCACAAAAGGGTCTAGTATTAAACAATCCCTCAAGAATTTGAATACGGTCCCATGTAGGAGAATAAGGGAGAAAAGAGAAAGTGTTAACAAAACAACGCTTGGAATGAATAAGCATGTAGTTTTGATCCTATGGTCACATAAAGGAAAGATAGAGAACTTGGGGTTTAACTATGTTTCCTATAGGAAACTCAAGAAGAACACTATAAAAATTCTGAGAGATGATAAAATATCAAATATGATTTATTGGAGAATTGAGGACACAACAAAAGCATAAGAATGAAATAAAGAGGCAAGGGATTGAGTTAAAATAAATCAATCCATACATGTGATCGATTTATGAAAATCCCTCTTACTAAATTGAAAATCTTTCATGATAATATGTGAATAATAATAGATGAAGATATTAATTCTAAATTAAAAGACAAAAATTATTATTGTTAATTTAAATGAAGAGGTGCAATGGTTCAAACAAAGGGACACAATGCTTAGAAGCTCACACCAGCTAGAAGACTATATAAGCAAGAAAAGAGTGGTGAAGAAGAAGTGTCTTTGCAGTCCAAATCAGAAGATCAAAGAAGAAGCAGAGTCCAAGAAGGAAAGTTGAAGATACTTATGTAGCAAGGGTGGAAGGGAGGAGAATTGAACAATTCTTATCATTGTCTAAGTAAAGTGTGAAAATAAGGGAGTTGGTGCTTCCTAGGTTTGGTGCCCTAAAACAAATGGATTCGGTGATTCCTAGGGTTGGTGCCCTAAAATAAGGGATTTGGTGCTTCCTAGGGTTGGTTCCCTGAAGAACGGGATTTGTGTCTCCAAGAGTTGGTTCTCTAAAGAGGATTGGTGTCCTTCACAAACACAATATTATTATTTATAAACTTTGTAATGCTCGTTGAATTATACTTATATAATTGATTGTTTAAATACAAAGTCCATTGTTAATCTATAGTGATGATAATTAGAATAAAAAATTAATTACTAATTGTTTAAAAAGGTANCAATTGGTATCAGAGAAAGTGCCTTCAACATAGTCTAATAACTGGAAGGTGGATCATGAAAGAAATGGATCATCAAAAGGGAATGTCTTCGAACAAAGAACCATTGTTTAAAGGAGATGATTATGCTCTGTGGAAAATAAGAATGAAAAGCTACATTTTGGCTCTTGGTTTTGATGTTTTGAAATCTATAGTAAATGGTTACACTACACCAACTACGCCACCCACAGATACTACAGGAAAGAATATTTGCAATGAAAACTCAAGAGCAGTCAATGCCATTCTAGGAGGATTACCAAATCCTATATTTGTGAAGTAATGCATTGTAATTCATCTAAGGAGATCTGGGACAAACTGGAGGTTATATATTAAGGAGATAGAAAATTCAAGGAAGCCAAACTAAAAACCCACAGATCTTAGTTTGAAAAATTGAAGATGAAACAAGAAGAGAACATTGTTGAATACCTTCATAGAGTAGATGAGGTAGTTAATTCAATCAGAGCAGTGGAAGAAGACCTATTCGATAAACCTATTGTACAAAATATCTTAAGGTCCTTACCTATGAGGTATGATGCCAATATTTCCACAATTGAAGATAGACTAGAACTTGACAATCTCACTTTAGATGAGCTCCATGGATTTTTTACTACATATGAGACAAGGACATGAAAGGAGAAACCATCAAAAGGAGAAACAACATTTAAGGCTTCTAAAGAAAACAAGAATCGAGAACATATGTATAATAAAGATCAGTCATACATATCATATGTAGAAGAGGCCAACTTTATAAAGAAACTCCATAAAGGATCTAGAAAATATAAAGGAAAGTTGTTGTTCAAATTTTTCAACTGTGGTAGAATCGGACACTTTGTTAACAAATGTCCCTATCCCAAGCAAGAGGATAGTGATGATGAAGAAGCCCACAACCCAAAATACCATAAAAGGTATAAATACCAATACAAGAAGAAATTTTATAATAAAATTAAAAACTTCTACTCCAAAGAAGACATCAACTCTTCAAACATGAGTGAAGATGAATATTCAAAGCTTCTATTCATGGGAATGAATACTTACAATAATAATGTAGATGATGAAGAAAAAATTGAATTTGAAGGAGAAGTATATCTAGAACCAGAATTTATTAGTTCTCTATAGGAACTAACAAAGAATAAAAAGAATAACAAGATACTTAGGACACAACTTCAAGAGTTTGAAGAATCACATCAATAAAGAGAAATAGATGAATCAAGAACCATCAAAGAATCGAAGCAGATCATCAGTGATTTGAAGTCCCAACTCCTAGAATCTAAAAGAATTGAATAATTCATTCTAAAACAACTCAATGATAGAGAACAAGTATGTGAGAAACAAGAAACTAAGATTGAGTTTCTAAAAAGTGAACTTCAAAAAGAAAAGAAGGGATCAAAAATTGAAAATAGTTCAAAAATCTTGGATGACATTCTTAGCAGTTAGAGATCATCAAATGATAAAACAGGACTGGGATATGATCCCTCTACAAAATAGAAGAATGACAGACAACTAATCAGTTATGCAAATTCTCTTAAGAACTCCATAAGAAGAGAAGAAAATAAGGCAAGGAAAATACCATTGAAGATTGTCCCAAATAAACATAAATATGCACTCCCTACTAAAGAAAAAGATGAAAATAAGAATATAATCATCAGAAGGAATCCCTCTAACAAAAATCAATATATTTTCCTTAGATATTGTTATTCATGCAATAATTTTGGACATAAAGAAGTACATTGTAAATCTTATAGAAAGTAAAATCCAAGAAATGTTCAAATATATGAAAACAATAGAAACAAGGCAGAAAGAAAAAATTATAACTCATTCTCTCCCTTACAAGACTTTAATATTGAATGCCAAAATTGCAACAATTATGGTCATAAGGCTAGTCAATGTTGATTTCCAAAGTATTCCATGAAGGAAAGTATATCCAACATTAAGGAAAATTATAAGAAGATATGGAGAAGAAAAGATAAAGTACAAAGGAAGAAAAATGATGAAGATATTGCACCTGAAGTTGATAAAATTGACAATAAGAGAATGTTGGGTAAAGTGTCTGATAATACATATGAAAATTAGAGTTATGCATATAAAGTGGATCAAGCTTAAGAAAACAAAACTCCTAAAGAAAAATCTAACACAATTGCAGAACTTGATAATGTCTTGCATTTAGATTATCCATTACCTAACAAATGGAAAATACAAAAATAAAATTCTCAAGACAAGGATAAAGAAGCTCTTGTTGCACAAAATAGTGATGAAGATGATGAAATTTCAAGAGGATATCAAACAAGAGAATTGAGTGATGATGATCTTGGAAATTTTTAAACATTATTTTGATGATCTACTAAAACAAAACAAAGGAAGGAGGAATTAGGGAAGACTTAAGATTGTTCCTGTTGATACCCCTATGAGTATTGAAGCACAAAAGAATTAAGAGGTTCAATAGATAAATAGCATCATTGAAAGAAGCATGGTTTGATGAAAGTTTTCCCCTGCCAAGGAACAATGTTGGTTATGTATTTTCTCAATGAAGTTATGTGAATGGTTTATGAGGTAGTTTTTTCATGGTACATGGTTGGTACATATGTGAGCTCCATTGATATATCTTATTATAGAGGCATATCATGTGTGATATGACACTTGTTTAAGGAACATTGTTTGTACATTGATAGAGGCACTTGTTAATGATCCTGATATATGCTTGGTTCACTTTTGTCACATACTGTTGACATATATTTTTCTTCATGGTTGATGCATGAGATAGTATGTATGACTGGAATACACTTGATGTATGGTGTGGCATGAGTTTATATGGTAGATGCATGGACAGGTCCAAGGATCGTTATGGGAAGAGAATATTATTCTTGAGCAGTTGAACTATTTTTCAGTATAGCATTAGTTTATTGAAGCAGAAGCATATTGCAATGGTAGCATATTGTTCATCTTCCAAAGACGATAGACAGAGACATGCCCATAGGGAGATTTATTCTTATTCCCATTATTGGTTGTAGCAGCATGATTCTAGGAAGAGAGATGAATGGAAACCATGCCACCAGCATTTCCTCAAAGTGATATCCCTTGTCCAAAAGAGGAGAGATTCATAGACAGGGGAATCATCAACTCAGGGGGAGTTTCACCCTAAAGGGAGAAAGGAAACATCCCTTTTTTTCATTGATGTCAAAGGGGGAGAAGAATAAGTAAAAAAAAATCAATTCCCAAATTCAAATATGAGATCAGTGATAGGGGGAGCAAAGGTACAAACTCATTTTTTTATAGATATGTTTCCCTCAATCCCAAAGGGGGTTATTGTTGGAATTATTGATTATGTGTTGTCATTGATGGAAAATTGAGTCAAACATATACAGTTATCAGAGCATGGAAAGGATAAATCAAACCTCATAAGGGAGAGCACATTACAGAAGTGATATCAGGATTGAAATCCCCACAATAAACTTCAAAAGAATCAAGAAAGAATCATGTCCATTGATGTAGTTCTCGGGACAATCCTGGACCGTTATATCATGTATAATCCATAACCTACACAGAAGAATCCCTTGTAAAGTATCAAGTTACAGGAGTCTTTCATTCTCAATTCAGAACAATTCAAGATCGTTAGATCAAGGTGAAGTCAAAGGTTGGGAAGGATTAAATATCAACCCCATTCATTCTCAGTTCGGGACAATCCAGGATCATTAGATCAAGGTGAATTCAAAGGTTGGGAAGGATTAAATATCAACCATCAGATCTAAAGCAATAAAAATATGGACCATTGCATCAAGTAGCGAACAAAATAACTTCACCACTTCAGTGAACATTGGAGACAAGGCAAGATCACAAAGTCACGAAATCCCGCCAACCATTAAGTTAGTTCGGGATCTATCCTGATCATCAAATAGAACCATGTGGAAGGACAGGATAAACATACCCCATAAGACACAAAGTCTTGAAACCTATGAAGTCGTGAAGTGAATGTCGATCGTCAGATCGCGTGGAGAAAATTTGGGTTAGTCTCAATCGTTGGATCAAGTGGAAGGATAGGATAAGTGGGACCAAAGGCATGAAGTTCCAAATTCCAACCAACCATCATATCGAGGGAAGAGATTTGGGAGAAATATGAATCGTTAGATCAAGAAGGACTAGACCAACGATGAAGATCAATCCAGGGTGATTCATATTGATGAATCTAGAGGTAATACATGGAAAATATTGATTGGTGTTTCAGAGGAAGGTATTTAGAGTCCAGTGGAGAAGAGTTTCTATAACACTCTAAAAACATAGTATCAAAAAATAATATTCCATTCGATACCATTTGTTTAGAGAGATAAATAATGTGGAAGTGGCATCCCTCCAAAGACAAAGAATAAAAGAATATTCCATTCGATACCATCCATTCAGAGAGCTGAAGAATGTGGAAATGACACCCCTCTGAAGAAAAATAATCAAAGAATATTACATTCAATACCATCCATTCAAAGAGATGAAGAATTTGGAAGTGAAATCCCTCTGAAGACAAAGAATCTAAGAATATTCCATTCAATACCATTCATTCAGAGAGATGAAAATGTGGAAGTGGCATCCCTATGAAGACAAAGAATCGAAGCACATTCCTTTTGAGCTAGAAAGAGATACATAGTAAGACAACCAAGTGAAATGTTTCAACAAGACCATGTCAGCAAGGACACCTAGCCCAATCAGATGGTGACAAGTGTCAAAATTCATATGGCACATAAGGTATGTGAAAGTCACAAATCAAGGTGACACGTGGCACACATACTATGGGTCCACGTCAACCATGAGTATCAAAGAATATTCCCTCTCAGATATTTTCTTGTCGGATTGAAAACATTCACCCTTTTATCTTGCTCTGAAGTAAAGGTATCGAATAATATTCCTTTCTCCTTATATCGACTTCTGTGTCAAAGGAATCCCATAAGTCTCGAAGAAACGATAACCATTGATATACTTCAGGATCATTCTTGAACATTGATCAAGCACAATGGCCAAGTGTTAAAGCTCTACTATGTTGAAAGAGCACGGACCATAGATCTCAACTCATGATTAAGCCATAGGACTTGGTTCCAACATCGGTTGTGTAATAAGGTAAATAAGGAGTAAAAAAGGGTCTAGTATTATAATCCCTCGAAAATTTGTATACGGTTCCATGTAGGAGAATAAGGGAGAAAATATAAAGTGCTAACAAAACAATGATTGGAATGAATAAGCCTATGGTTTTGAGCTTGCAATCACATAAAGGAAATATAAAGCACCCGGGGTTTAACTCGTTTCCTGTAGGAAACTCAAGAAGAACGCCATAAAAATTCTGAGAGATAGTAGAATCTCAAATATGATCTGTTGGAGAATTGAGGATGCAACAAAATCATAAGAATGAAACAAAGAGGCATGGGATCGAGTGAAAATAAATTGAACCATACCTATGATCGATTTATGAAATTACCTCTTACCAAATTGAAAATATTTCACAATAATATAATAATAATAGTAGAGGAAGATATTAATTATAAATTAAAAGACAAACATTATTATTATTATTTTAAATGAAGAGGTGAAATGGTTCAAACAAAGGGACACAATGTTTCAAATATCACACCAGTTGGAAGACTATATAAGAAAGAAAAGAATGGTGAAGAAAAAGTCTCTCTGCATTCCAAATCATAAGATCAAAGCAAAAGTAGAGTCCAAGAAGTAAAGTTGAATATACTTATGTGGTGAAGGTGGAAGGGAGGAGAAAGGAAGTATTCATATCCTTTTCTAAGTAAAGTGTGAAAATAAGGGAGTTGGTGCTTCCTACAGTTGGTGCCCTAACAAAATGAAGTTTGTACTTCCTAGGGTTGGTTCCCTAAAACAAAGGGAGTTGGTGCTTCCTAGGGTTGGTTCCCTAAAAAAAATGGAGGTGGTTCTTCCTAGGTTGGTGCCCTAAAATAAAAGAGTTGTTGCTTCCTAGGGTTGGTGCCCTGAAGAAGGGGATTTGTCTCCAAGAATTGGTGCTCTAAATAGGATTGGTGTCCTTCACAAACACAATATTATTCTTTATAAACATCGTAATGCTTGTTGAAGTATACTTATATAATTGATTGTTTAAATACAAATTCCATTGTTGATCTATAGTGATGATAATTATATTAACAAATTAATTACTAATTCTTTAAAAAGGTAATAGTGATTCACCCCCCCTCTCAGTATTTCCAACAACAACTTGTTAACTTCTGATGCAACTTGTTAACTTATGTTTACAATTACTTTAACATGAAAACAATATGCATCTTGTTAACTTATGTTTACAAATCCTCTACCTTGACATGAAACTTGTTTACTTCATGTTCAAGGGTTGAGATCAATGAAAACCAATCTTTCAACAATTCAATGACAACCAATATTTCAAAAAATAATCTTTCAACAATCGATCTTTCAACAATTAATTTTTCAACAATCTCCCCCTTTGGCATTGATGGAAACACTTAGACACAACACTTCTCATGATCATTTTGGCTCCCCCTTTCTTCATGCCTCTTCTCTTTGTTTCCATTCCTTTGTTTTTCTCTCCCCCTTTGACATCAATGGAAAAGGGTGACTTCTCTTTGGGGATGCTCCCCCTGTGTGTAAGCCTTTGATATGTATTGATGTTTCTCTTCATGGTGTTGCCTCATGTAAATATTTGATAAAAGGTATTCAAAAATGATTCAAGTCTTTCATTACTACTCCTTCTCTCCCCCTGTCTTATTGTTCCAATTTCCATGTAGATCATTGTGGGGCTGAAAATACTCTTATTTTTGTCAAAGATACTCAAAAGTATCCCTAGGAAGAGGTTTGGTGAAGATATCTACAATCTTTTCTTTTGTCCCAACATAATCTACCTTTATGTTCTTCTTTGTAACCTATTCCCTTAGAAAGTGAAACTTGATCAGAATGTTTTTTGTCTTGGAATGCATCATTGGATTCTTAGAGATACTTATAACACTGGTATTATCACATAATATTGGAATAGACTCATCATATTCCACTTGTATGTCCTATAAAGTTTGATTCATCTAGAAAACTTTTGTACAACATGTTGTTTTTTCAATATACTATGCTTCTATTGTGGACAATGATACTGAAGATTGTTTCTTTCTCAAACAAGATACCAGAAAATCACCCAAGTAGAAGGTCACTCCACTTGTACTTCTTCTATCATCAACACTTCCTCCCCAATATGCATCTATGTATGCAACTAGAGATAGATCATTCCCTTTTGGATACCATAATCCGTAGTCTTATGTTTCTTTGAGATATCGGAATATTCTCTTTACTGCCATAACATGTGTTTCCTTCGGTGCTTCTTGAAATCTTGTAACATGTCCAACTACTTTCATCACATCTGATCTCGATGTTGTCACATAGAGTAAATTTCCAATCATTGATCTGTAGAGTCTCTGATATACATCCTTGGATTAATTGTCTTTTCTCAATTTGAAGCTAGCTTGCATGGGAGTACTTACGGGCTTGCAATATACCATCCGAAACTTATTTAGCATTTCTTTTATATACTTGGTCTAGGAGATGAAAATACCTTTATCTTGCTGACATATGCGGAGTCCCAAAAAGAAATACAACTCACCAAGTAATGACATTTTGAATTCATTATATATGTCTATATCAAATTTATGACTCATCATGTCATGATCACCTCCAAAAATAATGTCATCAACATAAACTTCAATTATCAATATACTACCTTGGTTTACGTTTATGTAGAGATTGTTGTCTGCATTGGCTTTTTTGAAACCTTATTGTTGTAGATACTTGTCCAATCTTGAATACCATGCTATGGGGGCATGTTTGAGTCCATACAGTTCCTTCTTCAATCTGCAAACATAATATTTCTTTTTTGAAAGTAGAAAACCTTCTAGTTGTTCAATGTAGACTTCTTCTTCTAGTTCTACGTTTAGGAAGGATGATTTTACATCCATATGATATAATTTGATTTTATTTGAACATGCATAATCCAATATCAGTCTGAATGCTTCCATTCTGGCAACTAGGGAAAAGGTTTCTTCAAAATCTATTCCTTCAACCTAAGCATATCCCTTGCATACTAACCTTGTTTTATTCCTGTTTACCCATCCATTCTCATTCAACTTGTTTATGAATACCCATTTTGTGTCAATAATAATATTATACGTAGTCCTTGGAACAAGTTCCCATGTTTCATTCTTCTCTATCTGATCCAATTCTTCTTCCATGGATTTGATCATTCATTAGTGTTGGCTTCTTCAAAACTGTTGGGTTCAACTCTGGACAACAATTCTAGATGTCTTTGTTATGGTGAGAATAATTTTCTTCAAGTTTCAACTACTGCATATTTATTCCCAATGATATGTTATGGTGGATTATTTATCAACACTTGTCAAATAGGAGTATTGGGAGATATATAAATATTTTGTTGGTCATCTTCCTCTTTCTCTTCTTCTGTTTGCTCTTCTTCTTCTTCTTCTTCTTCTACTTCTTCTACTTCTTTCAAATCCTCTTCTCATTCGTAATATGCTAAGTATTTTATTTATTCCTTGGGATTTTATACACTTGTCGTGTCAACATGTACATTGATGATTTCAATTATTTTTTTGAGTCTCGCATCAAAACATTTGTAATCCTTTCTATTTCTTTAGTACCCAACACATATGACTTTATAAACTTAGGAGTCAAATTTTACAATATTTTTGTCTTCTCTTTTGATATAGCACTTGCTTCCAAATACTCTAAAATGCTTCACATTTTTTGGTCTTCCTTTCCATAGCTCGTAGGGAGTCTTATCACTATTACTTATTAGCATTCCTCTATTCAGGATTTTATGTACTACATGTGCCCAAAATATGTCACCCAACTTGGAATATTTAAACATGGTTCTAGCCATTTCTTGTACTGTCATGTTCTTTCTTTTAGCGAATCTATTTTGCTGAAGTGTCCTGGATGTTGTGAATTTCCTTTTTATTCCATTTTTACCACAAAAATACATGAATTATTTCGATGTAACTCTCCACCATTTTCTAATCTCAAACATTTGGTTTTCAAGTCCGTCTTTGTTTCAACCATCTCTTTGTATATCTTGAAGTGTTAAAATGCCTTAGACTTCTTCTTGAGAAAGAAAACTATAGTCATTCTTATGTAGTCATCAATTAATAGCATGAAGTATTATTAACCATTTAATCCATTTTTCTCGTTAGTCCACATAGATCAGTATGTACAATCTCCAATGGTTTTTTCATTGAGTACTCTTTTTATTTGAACTTGGTCCTGGTTTGTTTTTCCCTATAGACAATGCTTACATAGATTATTCATTGGCTTTGAAATTTCATGAATTTATTTCCTTGCTTCCTTTCTGCTGATTTTGACAAGATTGTCAAAGTTCATGTGACCCGTTCTTATGTGCCAGAGCCAACTTTCATTTTCCTTTCCTAAGAAACAAATTTATTTCCCAATTTCATTCAAAACATATATGTTGTTCAAAGTCTTTATTGTTGTTTCCACTAACTTTCGATCCTTCTTTCCTAATTTCATATTTCTTTGAGTCAAACTGAAGTGTGTGTCCTTAATCACACATTTAACTTACACTCAACATATTTTGATTCATATCTTTTGTAACATCCCGCTATGGCGCACATACCAAACTTATTCTTTGAGGACACTTGCCCGCAAGTGATCTGGATTTATATGATGATAAAACTTTTCTTTCATTATGATGCTTTGAGTTATATGACAGGATGTTTTTACTACCTTGGTGTAGACAGGTGCTGTTGACTCAGTTTCTTGGAGTGTGCAGGGTGTCAAACCTGGAGGATGCAGAGGCATCTGTGGAACTCCCTTGGACTCCGGATTGAGTCAGGGAGTGGGGTATTTGAGTTGTTTCATTTATGATGATATTGTTTCATTTTGATGATGTACTATTGATTATA
>ML779995.1:805226-835448 GCA_009831015.1 Picea engelmannii
TCTTATCAACCATGACAAAACAATAATGAGTCATATTTACATCAAACACTATTGGGTCCATTACCCAAAACTTTGTGCTACAGGTATTTCTTCAAGGGTTGACATCAATGACAACCAACCTTAATCAACAGTCAACAATTACTTTGGATCCACCTCTTCCACCATTGAGGAACATGCTAGTTCAAGAAGGCTTGTTTGAAGCTACCAGGACACAGGAAAATGTGCCTCATCCAACTCTAAGAGAATAATTTCCTACACCGAAAGAATATATTTCCTCTGACCTCGAGATCAAAGGTTTCAGGATAGAAAATGCTATGATCACTCACTTATCGGCGCCGCTTCTAATTTAGGTAGTCCCGCCCAAGGTGACTTCACTCGAATTCAAGTTTGTTTGAAGAGAGATGATGGAAGAGACTAGTTTTACTTCATCAGGGAGTCCTCACACTCCCATCCTGAATACTACAGGAGGGGGTGTCGTGCCTCCTCCCCCACCTCTGCCTTCCAAGACTATGACTATCCAGATGCCCACTACGTCGGGCAATGGGTCAATCCCTTCAATAGCTTTGACCACTATTCCCTTTATTCAGAACACATTCGATGCTCCCTTTTTGTATGGGATGCCAGGTTTTGACTCTAACACGGTTCTCACCTACGCTACTCTATAGAACATTAGTCTGTGGGAAGGGAACTCTAATGATCCCTTGCAAGGAGTTGCTATGGGCACCACTGCCCCATTCAACACCATTCCTTATGGTGGACGTCACATTCCTCCTTTGTCCCCTTCACTCGGAGGCACTTTTCAACAGTCAATCGGGCCTAATACAAACCATAGTTTGTTTAGTGGAGGCATCAATGGACCTTCATCCTACATGACTCTAGTGAGATCAATGCTCCTTTATTTGTTCAATGCATTTGGGAATAATGCTTTCTCTTCATCTGGTTTCTTGACTGGGGACATCTCCATCTTTGGTAAAAAAAACTATATGCAAGGTTTCATTCCTTCATAGGGATAGGAGTTTACTCCTCGTAAGGTATTGGGAATCCTTGGCAAGGCTCATCTCCCTCACGAGGAATTTCAATTGGGGGAAGCCCCTCCCACACTCCATGGAACCCCAGGAAAGGTTTAGTACCTATGCCAGGTGGGTCGGCTGGGGGCATCCCCAACCAAGGTACTTGGAAAACTGCATTGGGAGAAAAACATGCACATGCTATGTCATCTAACTTGGGGAATCAACCGACGATGCAACATCATATGAAAATACATTTCGTTGGACAGGGCCACCATGGTATCTACCAAATTCCTCACCAACATTCAAAATTTTCCTGGAAACCTAGTGCCAGCCAAAATCTCGGCTCCTCTTTTCATGTAAATACGTCACAACGAAGACTAACTTTTCTAGAAACTCTGCATTTTCCAGACTTGTCGAGATTGTTAAATGACACAATCTGTCATGATCCATGCTACCCCCCATGCTAACTAAGTTTCTCTCTGACATCCCTAAGTTCAAAGGTAATCCTAGCAAAGATACAGGTGATAACGTGATGAATTTTCACTTATGGTTCCCATCCAACTCGTTAAAGGATGACTCTATTTAGTGGCGCTTATTTCAATGCACTCTTATAAAGGGTGCGGTGAAATGGTATATCAAACTCAACAACTCGAAGTATGCTTACTTTAATGACCTTTTTATGGTTTTCTTGAACCATTTCCAACTACCAGTAAGATACGATGTCAACACCAAGTTGTTGTCCAACTTCAAGAAGAAGAAAGATGATCATATCTCAGATCACATTTGGGAATGGCAGTGACAAAATCATTTGATTAAATTCAAGGTCCCTCCTACATTTTTTCTCAAGTGGTTATTAAAGTCTTTGGTTCCTTACATGTCCAAAGACATAGCAACATCCTGGGTGTTTTCCGAAGAATAGGATATTATGAGAGCCCAACAACTAGAGCTGATTTACTCTTAGTCCAGTATGTTATACAAGATCTTACCTGATGCACCATGATCAAATATCAATAAATCCAAACAGAAGTTTGGGCCTCATTTCGATGGCATAGTAGGCTCAACACAAAGCAATCCCACAGATCTGTTGTCTAGTCAATTACAACAGTTATCGATTCAAGAGATTGTGTCCAGCCAAACTCCTAGTTCGGCTACCTCCATAACCCAAACATTAGATCTACACATTGTGAAAATGATGAATCCCAAGGGTAACCAACAAACTGAAGGAAAGA
This sequence comes from Picea engelmannii, assembly GCA_009831015.1. Lineage (NCBI taxonomy): Eukaryota > Viridiplantae > Streptophyta > Pinopsida > Pinales > Pinaceae > Picea > Picea engelmannii. Next base: position 807,466 of record ML779995.1, read on the forward strand.
GGAAAAAAAAATAAGAAGGGTAAGGGGGATAAGAAGGTTTCAAATAATACTGGTGAGGGAAAAACTGAAAAGAGAAAGGTGAAGTTTTCATGTAATCTTTGCACGGATGACCACTTAACTCACCAATTCCTTCAACTTGAGGAACCCCAGAAGTTATTGGCACAACAACAACCTATTGTGTTAACAAACCCTTTTCCAGAAGGGAAAATAAGGCTCAAGATTCCTCATCCATGTGTGTGCCTGGGGGAAGTCAAGGAACCCCTGTGCCCAATAATAACAATGGGGCCGCAAACATATATATGATGAAATCTAAAGATAATCTATCGATCAGGGCTCATAACTACGGAATGCTAGAATCTGTTGAAAAGGGAAAATATGCCTCCAACCCAATGACTCCTCTTCAAATTGAGAAGAAAGTGGGAGAAATGATGGCTCACATCCCCAAAGGTGCGTTCAAAAAGGATTCTCACAAACCAAATGCAATGGTTGCTCATAATTACTCCATCGTGGAGGATCTGGCACAAACTCCTCTTGCAATGTCTTCTCTGGAAGTTCTCCATAGCTGCCCCTCACAGAGAAAATATTTTTTGTCGGCCTTGGGAGTGGCCAAGACCAGTAAATCATGAATGATTATCTTTGATACCATAGACCATAAACCTCATCTTCCTCACCATGTTTCCTTTCAAATAGTAGTGGCATACACCAAAAAAACGTTGACACAGAACATTTTTCGTATGTTGGATGATGAGGGTGCCTCGACTTGTATGATGTTGTTGGCATGTTGGAAGGCCATCCACCAACCTGAGTTGTCTCCATCACCAACATTTCTTACTACATTTGATGATCATTCATTCCAACCACATGGTATAATTCCCTCTTTCCCCATGCAGTTGGAGGGAAAAAATGTGTGCGTCAAAGTAGAAGTAGTCGATGCACCTCTCAAATACTATCTTTTGTTAGGACGGAGTTGGACTTATGTTGTGAAAATGGTTGTATCCATCGTTTTTTCAGGCCTTATGTTTTCCTCACGAAGGCAGGATCATAATTGTTGATCAATTATCCTTCTCCCATCCTAACCCTTCATCAGGGGAATCCACGATCCTGATGATTGACAACCCACAGTCAGGTACTGTCAACTTAGGTGTCGATTTGTTTCTGTCTTTTATGGGAACTTTTTATTATCTGTCGCCTTCCAATGATGTTAGGTTTGTTTCAATTGTCCCCGACCAACCAAAGGTTACAATTTTTTAGGTCACGTCTATTAAAATGAGTTAATTTGAAGACCTGTGGATTTTACCTTCCCCATTAGCTTCGATGGAAGGGTTAGGGAAACTTGGCATGGCCATGCCCTTATCCGTTGTCGAGGTTTCATACAGTATTGTCCAGCAAGCCTCGAGCAACCCTTATCTGGCTCCCCCGTAGGAGCTAGATCTTGTTCTCAAGCCTATTTGGACTCAATACTCTCTCCCCACTCAAGACTCTTTGGAATTATTCTTTCCCTATGACAAGGAGATCCTAGAGGAAATGATTGTGCCAGACAAACCTTGTGATGATCTTCATCATAGATCTTATTTCTTACCCAAGCTTTAAAGAATAGAGGCATGAGAGTTTGTTACGAACATGAATGGATATTCCCCTTGTCCTATTAACCCTTTGGATACGCACGAAATATATTCCAAGGGAAACATGGAAAGTATTGTTGAAACGATTCCTATCGATATCTCCAAAACCCCTGGTGTCATGGAAAATAGTTTTTTAAAGAAGGAACCTCAACAGTAATTTGGTAAATTGTGTAAATGGAAAGGCCAATGCCATGTATGAATAGGTAGGGAATTTTTGGACTACAACACCCTTGGTATGATAACAAGTGTAAAATTTCTAGAAAATCCATTAGGGATGCCTCTAATGATTCCTTGAAATATGATAAGATCAATAGATACAAAGCCCTAATTAAAAGGGGAAAAAGGAACTACATAAATAGAAAGCAAGAGAATATTTTTCACATTTCTAAGCTAGATCCAAAGAAATTTTGGAGGTAAATTCTAGCTTGTAAAACTAAATAAAATTCTATGATTCCCCAGATAGACTAGAATTCCTAGAATTCCTACCTTAAAAATATTTACAAATCCCGTAATGCCCTAGACAAAATTCCAAAAGATTCTACAAAAGATGATGTTTTTCTATTGAATAAATAAATATTGCAGGTTAAGGGACTCTCAAATGGGAAATCTAATGACATAAAAGGCTACCAAGATAAAATATTAAAAATTTGAGGGCCTACTCGTATCCCTCACAAACACAAGATCTTCAATTTAGCAGTTGTTACACCTCAAAATTACTCACTTTGATAGTGTCGCAAGTGTTGCATCTTGACTGCAAGTGTTATAAGTGTTGCTAACATCAGACTGCCTTCTTGCCTATGTCATGCCTCCAACAACATGACAGGGACACTTAGGACACCTTAAAGACTAGTTTTGAAGAGGAGGAATCAATCTACTAGAAGTACAAGTTTCTTGCCATTGAAAGAACCACTTAAAAATGAGTTTAAGAGGGGAACTCTCCCTTATAAACTGTCAGGAAGAACTGGTGCTCCATGTCCTTTTTTGGGGAGCGCTATAACGCTCTGATGCCCCTTTTGAGGAGCGCTACCACTGTCGGGTGCGCTGGAGCATGCTATCCTTCTTTTGGGTAGCGCTATAATGCTCTGATACCCCTTTTGGAGGAGCGCTACCTTTTCTGGGCGAAATTTGGTTTGTTGAGAAGAATGAGAGAAAGATCCCCTCAATATCTAAAGGTGGTTGGTTTTGAATCCTTGGTCAATCCATGATCTTAGGGAAGATCCATAACTGAAGGAGGAAAATCCTCAATTTATCCCAAAGATATCTCAAGTGGTTGGGCCTCTCCAAGCCTATATAAGTAGGCCCTCTCATGGTGAAAGGGGGATGGAGATTGAGAATTATACCAAAATTATGATCTCATGAGTGGTATGTCATTTGGAGCATCATCATTCTATGTGTGGACTGTTTAAGAAAGGGTTTGGACAAAGAGAGCTTGGTGAAGTTGTTGCACTACATTCATGGTCGTAAGTAACACTTTGTTCTCATCAATATAATCAATGCTTGGCCTGTTTCTTTCAAATCTGTGTTTGATCTCACATGAATTTGTCTCTAATATATAGATCTATTTAGAACTAATCTCAATAGAGTAGGAAGTTGGTTGTATCTTTGTCTGTCTATAGGGATTATCGAGGAGTTTAAGATTGGAGCTCAACTCGGACTGTGCAAGGACAAACACTGGTAAAAAGGTACTTCTTTTCTCCTTCCTCCTCACACATTAGTTTATCTAGATCTAAAAGGAATTCAATGTCCATGTTAAGCACCTTCTGTCTTAAGAGTTAAGATTCTAGCTCTCAAGAGGAGATCTACCTGTCTGCAAGGAGATTTTCCTACAACAACAGTCAAGTAAGGATTCCCTAAACCTTGGAATCAAAGCCTCACTGTACCTATTTTTAAAAGTGGGATAAAATAAATCCCTCTAATTATTGGAATGTTATGATTAGCCCCATTTTATCCAAGCTATATGGAAGTATTTTGGAAATGAAGATAAGCATATGGCTAGAAATGCATAGAAAAATAGCTAAAGGTGAGATCGGTTTTAGAGGTTATCATTCAACTGTAGACCAACTTATCATGCATAGGATCATTGAAGAGGAGTTTCACAAAAATAAAACCAATATCCTTTGTTGTTTCATTGACTTTAGGAAATATTTTGACATTGTTCCTAGGACCAAGCTTTGGAATAGGTTAGAAAAGATAAAATTTCCCTCCGGGATGAGAGCAGTTGCGGTAAGGTTGTATGAGAATGTTATTACCAAGTTTAGGAGAACTGGGGGTTTTTTAGAAGAAATTAAATGAAATATATGAGTCAAGCAAGGTTTTCCCCTATCCCCTATCCTTTTTGGCATTTACATTCACAAGTTAGAAGATTGTTTGGAAGCTACAGGTTGTGTTGGACCAACTCTTACTAGTATAGTAATCATCCTTCTTCTCTATGCCCATGATATTTTTCTTATGGAAAGGAATCCCTATGACTTTAGTAAGCATCTTATAATCCCCAAGGAATTCTTCTCTAGTACATGTATGACTATGAACACTGAAAAAATGAAGGTTATGATCATTAAATCCAACAAGATCACCTACGATACTTTTTTATATGACAAAAATATCTTGGATGAAGTCCCTCCATACACGTATCTTGGAATCGATATTCATCAAAAGATCAATTGGAACTATAGCATTGAAAAATGATAAATGGAGGTTGGAAATCTTATTATGGGCTTGAAAATAATTGTAAATTAGCAGACCTTTGGCTATGGGATAAGAAAAAAATCCTCTTTGCTACTCTTGTCACTCCAATTATCTTAAATGGATGTGAATTTTAGGGATGCAATATCTCTCAAGAATCCTAGAGAAAGATAGAGCATATCCAAAAAAAAAAAATTATAACTTATAATCTAAAAGTTAAAGGAAATACACCTTATCTTATCCTCCTCATAGAAGAAATTATTTCCCCCATTGAGAGAACAACTATGATTAGGTAATTAATGTTGAAGAACAGGATAAACAACATGGATGAAAAGAGGCTCCCCAAAATTACTTCAGACTCTATCTAAAATCACCAACGACTCAAGTGGGGATGACACAATGATACCAAGTCTTGGCTAAATCATTGGGGAATAAAAGAAGAAGTTATTCTCCATAATATCGATGATATTAAAAGTATTGTAAAAACCAAATTTAAGGAGAATCTATGGTGCAATAAAGAATTAGAGGATAAAATAAAATTAATATATTATGAGGTGGTTATCCCTAATATTGAATATCAAAATTATATCTCAGTTTTGACTAGCGTAAAGAAGAGAATCATTATTTGCTAAAATAAGAACTAATTCCCATCAGTTGCATAGTGAAACTAGGCATTGGGAAATCCCCAAAACACCTTGGAAGGAAAGATTCTGTCACCTTTGTGACACCAAGAGGGTTGAAGATGAAAAACACTTTCTCTTAGAGTGCCCTATGTATACCCAAATTAGATCTCAATTTCAAAATATTTGTCACAATACTGACATTCCTAACCTTCTAAGTCATCAAAAATTTAGTAATCTTGGAACGCTTCTCTTAATGATTTCCAAGCATCAAAATAACATTTTAAATAAATCCAAGTAATCTCTTACTTGTGTTAAGGTTCGATCGACCAATTTTGGTCTCAATGGACGTTAACCATCATCATCATCATTAAAAAAATATTACATTATTATTTATTATATTAGAATTACTTTATGAGCACTTCATTTCGTATTAAAAGTAATTCATATTTCCAAAAGTACTTTTATTTTTAGTCGCATCAAAGAGGTTTATTTTATTAATATTTACATCTCTCCAATTTAACTTAACCATAGTTACACATGTTGTAGTGCAATATGTGACTTCTAAATATACCTTCTCCACAAAATCACTAAGTCATATTTTTTTATTATATATCTTAGGAGACCCATTTTAGACATCAAAATTTCCCTAATGCCTCTTATTGTATTCAGAGGAAATCAAAGAAATCTGCACCTTTCCTAGAATTTGATAGTTTATTTTTGTTTCCAACATTTTCACAATCTCACAAATATTTGGTTTTATATCAATGGTGGTTAGTCAAATTCAAGAAGAAAAAACTATATTATCCTCAATGGGTTAATAACATATACAATTATGTTGCATTTATGGTAGTTATGATTTTGTTTGTTGTTCTTTAAAAATATTCCATTTTTTCTCTAATTGAAATCCTATAGAATCATTTCATTTGTGTATATATCATTGATATCAATGCCCAAGATGACTATACTTGTGAATGGAAAAGTGACTTGAAGAGAGCTTGAGATTGTCATTTGTATGTGTTTGAGAGTTGTACATTGTAATACAATTATAAAGTTTATGGTTGAAGAGTGAAACCCACTTTCCAAAACCTACTTTAATAAAATTATCAAAAATTATAAATATATTCAAGTTATCAGTCTTCTTTAATTCTTCTGAAAATATTTGAAAAAATAAAATGAAGTTTAAAATGATGGAGAAGAACAAGTTATGCTTTTTAAAATATAACATCTTAAACAAGGTGGAATAATCATTAAATGAATTTAAGGTAGTCATTATTTTGTTTTTTGTTCTTTAAAAATCTTCCAAATTCTTGTCAATTACTTTTAGACTACACTTCGGGAAAAGATTGATACCAAGTTGAAGAGATTTGAAAATTTTCATCCACAAACAGATAGGCAGATAGAAGTAGTGAAAAGGACATTAGTTTATATTTTGAGAGGTTACAATTGGAATTATCCAAGGGCCTAGGATAAAATTTTGATTTATATTTATCACTCTTATAAGATATCAGTCCACACTTCTACTAGTAAGTCCCTTTTCAAAACTTGATTTAGGTATTTTCCACCTTCACCCTTAGATGTTGTATATGGAAAACAAGGAAGAGTGAGGAAAGACATCATGGGAGAATAATTGAGGATAAAAAATCCATTTATAAGATCAAACAGATCCATTTTCAAGTACAAGAGACATTGAAGAATTCATGAGAAAATTACAAGGCCAAGCATGATTAACACATAATTGAGAATGCATTCAAGGTGGGAGATAGAAAATGGTTGCATCTGGAAAAAAAAATGTTCCATGGTCCTCGTAAGAATATAAAGGCTCTACATTATGTTCCTTTCTAAATGTTAGCGAAGATAGGAGATTAATAATTCTTATAAACTCATTCTACCCCCATATATGCACATTTACTTAGTAGTGAATGTGGAAAAATTGAAAAATTTATGAGACTTCCATGTTGGACAAGGAAACTAATGAGCAAGTCTTACCTACCATAAAGGAATTCTCAACATGAGCTCATGCAAAGTTAGTAGAATATATAGTTTTGTAGAATATTTCTAGAACAACCATATGGGGGAAGCATGAACTCTAGTAGGTTGGGTTGAAAGGACAACATCTAGGCAAGGCCAATTGGTACTCTAGGGAGAAAGTATAGGAAAATTGTCCTTACATCCTTTTGTAAATTATTTTGTGGACAAAAAGCCTCTATAAATGGGGAGATATGATCTGAAATGGATCATTATATAACTTGTCATTATTTTGGTACTTTATGAGTGGAAACATTGGAGCTATTGGCTTGTAGGGCCCATATTAGGGGAAACACCCGCTTTGCTAATTTGGGGTACATAAAAATTCGAAGCCTATATGAGGAATTAAACAACCATTTTTCGGGTCAAAATTTTGTGAACAAAGTTTGCAACCTATCGACACTGATCTACACATCGAGTTCTTTCCAATGGTGTAAAATATCACCTCAATCAAAGTTCATATGTAGAATTTATTCCTCCCATGAGTTGACTTATCATGTTGACCACCATGATACCAACTCGATGAAATGTTAGCTTCCATTACTCACACATGTGGAGCTAATCATGTGTGGACTTTCAAGGAGATTCTAGAGAATCCAAAACCTTACCCCTAATTAGAAGTTGAGGCATGCAAAAACTCTAACCCTAACCCTAGATAGTTATCAATCCATATTAAATATTGGGCCATTAGGATAGGAAGGGATTCCATTCTTATTGTATTGAGTATTGTTCCATAGTATATAAGAGAATTGATAGTGGGATATTTAAGAAAAATAAAGGAAGTAGAATATCTTGTAGCAACCATACAAGTCATAATGTCCATGTCAACTCCATAGTGAGTGCACTTTCTTTGTATTTGCATTTCATAACTAAGAATAAAAGAGCATGGGCATGGGCCTCACATTATAGTTGGTTTTTTCCCATATTAGGTTTTCCCCTGATATATATTGTGTTCATAGTGTGGATGGTGTATTATTTTCCGAAATTATTTCATTTTAGTTTCAGTTTATTTCAATATATTGTGTGTTAATCTAGTAACATTAAATCTAAAATATGAAGTAAAACACTGCATAATAAAAGATATCAAAATATTGTAAGATCTATTGAGACGAACTATTATAGTGAAATATACATGGCAATTTATATATCATAGAGAGTGCATATATGTTTGATAAATATTTTGAAATGAACTTGCATAGGCTTGACATGATTCATGATGACTAATGATTCCTCTTTTCCTTTTTTTTTTAATATAGGGGTGTATTTCAACAATAAGGCCATATAAAAATAGTTTTAAAAAATGATGAATTCAAATCAAAATAAGGTCAAGAGAAAAATCAATATTTTGTCATGGAATTTTTTCAAAAGTTCTGTCTATGATATGATGATACAGATTATATTACGTATTCAAAAAAAAAAATCTAAAGAAAATATCATAATGTTATTGAGGAAATTTTCCTACAATAAAATCATTCAAACTCATTCCATATGGATTTCTATGTATTGAAAAGAATGTTAACCCATGTGTTATAGCATCATTTGACATCATATATTCTCTTGATGACTCATTGTCCTCAATTACATCTTCTTCCATGTTTGCAAGAAAACAATCCCCCTTTTCCTCCCTAAAAACATATTAAAAAAACCCATTCTTCTAGATGTATGTTTCTCTCCTTAAATCATCCCACATAAATACACACCTTTCTAGTCAGAAACCTGTGTACATGTTTAATTGGCTCCAAAAAATAATAAATCTTGATATTTCGGGAGGATATGATGGGTCCCCTCGGTTCCCGACCTCCTGTATCTCGTTCATAACTACTCCAACTGTAAAAAAGGAGTATAAAAGAGATCCTTGGGATGGAGGAAAAAGATATTAAAGAGATGCATCCTTATGCTGGCAGTTTCCTTATAGCCCTGCAAGCCCTTATTTCCCTATTTTTCTAAGATTTTCTTCCCCCCTGAAAAACACTTGTTTTCAGGATTTATGTTTCCCTTTATCTTGTCAAGAAGAAATCCATTGCTTCCTTGGACCTTCTAGAACACAAAACTCTAAAGGTAGTTCTTGTAATCTTAGTCCTTGGGTGGAGGAACTTGAAACCTAGCTCTTGGATCGTTTCATAGCGGTTATAGGTTGTAACCAACCCCTTTTGCTGTTATTAATAAAAGAAATGTCATTCTCGTCCACTTCTCTTTTCTAATTCACGTTTTTGATGAGGTTATTTGTATCTTGTTTTGAGTCTAACATAGACAGTTAATTTATAATATTTAGTTAGTTAGCGGATAGCTAATTTCTTGCAGTTGCATACTTCTTCGTTTGCAAGATTTTTTGAAGATTGTTGTGAAGGATTTTTATGGAGCAGAATCTATAAAGAAGGATCAAATTCGAACAATAGGTTCCAAGTATGTTCTCTTTCCTTTCTTCCAAAAGTTAGTTACTCTAGGTAGTTACTTTCAATTAACTATTTAATTAAAGTTTGAGAGAATTCTTTGATGGCATTGCTCTGTGGTGGCCCATGACCCAAAGCCATAGGACATAGATTTCCATAATAGAATTGGCGATTCCACTAGGGTTTCTTCCTTTTGGGGTTGTTAGGGGTGCTTGATTTTTTGCGTTTCTTTTTTAATATGTTTTTTGTGTTTTGAAGCTTGGTTCAACATTCTCTTGATATCCTTGATCCTTTCTGAGTCTTCCAACCCTCCTCCCTCAAGTTTGAGGGGGTTTTATTGGGAATATGTGGGTTTAATTGATTAAAGTCACGCACATAGTGACTTTGATTGAAAAAAATCACATACATAATCTTATATACACAACCTGCAGTGGCAACAATCACGTACACCTCCAAAAAAGTGACTTTTTTGCTTGTTTTCAACCTTTTTGAAGCCTTGCTTTAGCTAGTTTAGCAGTCCTTTTGGGGATTTTGGTCCTGAAATTTTTTGTAGCCTATAGGAGGTTGGTAAGGACTTAAATTTGATTGGAAAACAAAGTTTTTTATCCATATTTTTCTCCCTTTTATCCCTTGGATTGCATCACTATAAGACTAGTCTTGTTCTCAGGATCTCGGTTTTCTGGTCACTGTTGTGGTCATTTTTGAAACTTGAGTTTGTATTTGAGTTAGAGACTTTTTATTTTGTGTTTTCCTTCCTTTTTTTAAAAATAAAATTTCTTTATTTTAACATATTTTCTTACTTTTTGCTTTGGTAGAAACAAAAAGAAAACGAAAAAAAAAAAATGAGTTTTCTGCGAGTTAGGTCTCTTTCTTTCTTTGCATTGTTATTTCTAAAAGAAATAGATATTAGCATAGTATTTTGTCTTCTTCTCATATTAAAATAATTTCAAAATAAAAATAATAAAGAAAATCCTTGTGTTTTCTTCTTTTTCTTTTCTCAAAAGGATGCATTGTGCATTTTGCATCAGAAAGAGAAAAGATTGCATTTCAAGTTTTGAAAGATTGTTCATGCATTTGTTTTTTTGAAACTCTTTTGATTGAAGAATTTGTGTAAAGTTTTATTTTCCATTGTTCTTATAATTTTAATTTTTTCAAGAGTATCAAACAACATCAGTTTCACTTTCATATCATTTGAGTAAAAACAACCAATAAAATGAACGTTAAACTTAAAATTCACTAGACTTTGTTTCTAAGGTTCATAGAAAATTTTAGGGTTAGGGCCCTGAATTAGGATTGGAGAGATAATGTTACAAGGCCAATAAACAAAAAAAGGATTCGGAGTTAGGGATATTCAAAACCAACTGTCATATAAGTGTGGTCGGTAAACTCCTCTCACACAAGAGACAAACACGAGGTCGCATAAGGAAGAGACAACGAGATAACCCCTTCAAATCTTGACCGAGAGTTGTGGAGAGATAATGTTTTGGGGGTTTTGTTAGTGCCCATAAATCCCAAAGAGGCAACTCTTTTAAGGCTTCAGTATTTTTTACCCTTCCCATTCATTCAATCATGATTTCCAACTGTTCCCCCGGACACTGACTACGAGTTGGTATCCATATTTTCTCTTCCTAGGGATCTCAGAGGTGATTGCGGGGGGTTTCCCGTGGCACCTGGTGAGAAATTTATATCACACTTTTCAGTACTACTGGAGGGCTCCCCGCAAAGTGAGGGTACTTGCACCGAGTAAGATTAGTTAGTTGAGGTCAGGGTAATTTCTTCTCACTCCTTCGTCCATCGGTCTTGGGACTTGATTAACCCATGCCAGTATCTGGAAGTTCCCTTTCCACTTTTTCATTACTTTGGAATCGATACCTTATCCACCTGGGATGAAGTTTTCAACAATTTGTTTTGTTTGTGATGTTTCTCTTAGGAATTTTTAGTGGAGTGTTGATTTTTATAGTGGGCCTTAGGTTGTGTTTGTATCACCACTTTTGGATCATTTATTTAGGGTGGTCGACCAACCACTGCGCTAGTTGGGAAGGACCTTTTTGCTTTCTCTTGAAAGCATGGACCGCTTCCTAGAAGGCGTGGGTTTTTATACCATTGCTTCACCAAAGTTAGTGTGTGAGAATTTTTCATATGTGAACAATATCGCAAGGGAAGAACTTGTATATAAGAATGATATGGCCAAATATATTGAGGAAACCAACCAAGGGACCCATTCCAAAGGGAATTCTTATGATTTTTCATTCTTTGGAAACATTGGTAACCCCCTTGATGGCCACTTTAAACATTCCTGGGTTGAATGTTGGGCTACCATTTTGGTTGTGGACCACTCTGAATGTCCTAAATTTTCTTGATGCTTATCAGATAAGAACCTTATGTCATGGGAATCATATGTATGTTGATCCATTACCTTCCACATCCATGAAGTCTAATCCTTCTCCTTTTCCCTCTTCTAGTGAAATTCTAGTTACTACTAACTAGAAGTCTAAAAGGAATAGGAAGAGGGTGAGTAAGAAGAACATTAAGCCACCAACCTCTACTAGTCATGTTGGGGACATGCCACCAATCGGTGCTAGTCATGTTGGGGGAACAATTCTAGGACCTACAATTCATACTAACATCAAGTTACCATCCTCTTCTAGTCATGTTGGGAGCACGAAACCAAACTCTACTATTCATGTTGGAGCTATGTCAACAACTATGTGAGTCATGTTGAAGACACTCAACCAGTCGTTGTAAGTCATGTTGGGGGGAAAACTCTAGTCACTACTATTTATAATGGACAAAAATCGCCAACCTCTACGAGTCATGTTGGAGATCAGAACCTAGCCACTACAATTCATGTTGGTGGAAACCCACTAGATGGTGCAAGTCATGTTGGGGGAATTGACTTAGTTGAGAAACTTAAACGAATAGGACATATGCCTAAGTTTTCTTGTAAGTTTCGCAAGGTAGATCACCTTAATCATTTGTGCCCTACTATTGTCATGGTACAAAGAGTGTGGTCCTTGCATGAGGGACCTTCTAGTCCTAATTCATATTCAATTTCCCAACAATCTATTCAATAAGTGGTTGATGAAGTGGTCATGCCGATGCAATCTTCGATTGAAACCACTCTCATTTTGGGGGGTGATGCATCTATTGACCATGTTATCTCACATCATATTCAACCAGTTATTAGGGAAGTGATATCATTGATGAAATATTCGTTCGATGCCAATCTTCTCTTGAAGAGTGATGATCCTACCAAAGTGATCTCACCGATGCAATATTTCCATCTTCTTTTAGGGAGTGATGCATCTTTTGACTGTGTCTTTAGAATTTCCATTTTAGTACCTTATTAACAAAGGGGAAATCCATTCTCTTTTAGTATGATCCCTCCAAGTCCTGCGATGGTTTCCTTTGATTGGAATGATATTGTTGAGTCTCGTCTTCCTTCTTCTGCACCTTTCCAGATAAGGGTTAAAGTTAATTCAACAGGCACTTACCGATGTATTGTAGACAAAGGATCCTCTACAAGTACTTTATCCTCCTCAGCTTGGAAATATTTGTGTTCTCCCAAGATTGTGTCAGCTACTAGTGAGTTATTTTCTTTCGACAGAAAACCTAGTGATTGTTTGGGGATTATTCATTAGCTTCCTATAACGTTAGGTGGGGATATTTTCCTAGTCAACCTATTAGTGGAGCCAGGCCCTTTAGATTTCAATATGCTTCTTGGGTGTGAATTTGTGTATGTTATGAATTTTTTGGTGTCTACACTCTTTCATGTAATGAATTTCCCTCACAATGGAAGTATTGTCACTATTCATCAGTTTTCATGTGATAATCATCATCCTAGTTTTGATTTAGCTCAGATTTCCCCTTTGTATATTCCAATTGTTCGAGTTGACTCTTCCCCGCCATGGGTGAATTATGTAGCATCATATCCTCAATGTTCAATTGCTTATGAGAAAGGATCTTTACATTCATGTTGTCCTTCTTGAGACAAAGTCTCAGTAATTGATCAGGTGTTGCATCCAATGGGAGCATGTGAGCCTTTGAGCCCCCCTATTGGCCTGAGTAATATGGTCTTTCCTATTGACTCTAATATTATTGTTTGTAAGACCTTGAACCCTAGTACATGTGTGTTGTTGAGTCCTAATTTATTTGATGTTGAATTTCCTTTAGATGAGGCTATCCTTGAATATGTGATTATGGATCCTTGACCTCTTCCTATGCTAGAAGCTATGTTGATTGGTTATTGATGAAACCCTTGACTTGAGCCTAGCAAAGGGTTATACCTGAATAACTAATATGCATAAGCCATAAGGATGTGCGTTTCTTTGTACATATTGCACTTTTAGAGTTTCTTGTTTTCAAGTTTTGTATCCCATAATACTTGTTTTTATTAGAGACTCCTATATTGGAATTTTTAACTTATGGGTGAGTGATTTCGGTCTTATATACAAGGCTTTAAAGACATTTTTATTTGGTACATTTTTTTCCATGTCGATATATTCTTATAAGTAATGATCTCGAAACTCGAATATAGGTTATATTTTCCCTTTCATGCATTGTTTCATTATCTGTTTCTTGTTTCAACCCCATTGTGTTGTGACACAAAACCTTCTGTGTTTTTTAGAAGTGTTTCAATTCATATGGCAGAGCTTATAGTTCATGGGTTCCCTAGTTAGAACCTTGCTCGTAGTTTAGCACCCATGTTAAGTACTTTCATAGGCCCAAGAGACCTATTTAGTCCTACCATGACTTTGTGTTGAAGCCTCACATCATCTTCTCATTCTTATTCTAGATAATACCCTATGGGGATCCTTCATTTATGTGTTGAGTTTTACTTCCATTACATATCGAACGCTCGCACTTTTCAGGCCTAATTTTGGCTTCAACTTGTTGTTATATATCCCATTGTATATGCATTCTCGAAATCCCTTGAGGAAAATTTCCCTCGAGTGTCCATATCCTGCACATGCTTTGTTGTCATTTAGAATAGGTATGCTCCTTGCGCTTGGAACTAGTTTTCTTTTCCGTGAGACTCGTTTCCTCCACTATATTATAGCATTCTTTTATTCTTTTTTCAAGATTTAAAATATGAAAAAGACAAAAAATAATAATAAAACAAAAAAAGGATGGGACTGAGTCTCATTTTTTATGGAACTACTTATGTTTCCCTTGAAAATAACACAATCTTATGAGTCTTTGCGTAATTATTGGGTTTACTATGGATTTAGGAGGCCTTTTTTCTCATTTTTTTAGCATAATCTCCTCTAACTGGTTATTCTTCCAATCATATGGAGCACTTGTTGATGCCTCTTGTGTCAAAAATGTATCTTAGTTTATAGTCAGTGTTTTCCAAGTCACACTTTATATCGTGTTTCTTTTCAAAGGAAGTTAGCCCGTGTCAGACATTCTATAGAAACCTTTGACTCTTCAAGTCGGCCTTCCCGTGTCAGTCAACTATTTCTCAACTTCACAAGTATCTTTTTATCCCACTCATTCTAGTATATAGTTTCCCCATTGACTTCATTCTTGTGGGTCTACTCTTATCGACTACAAAACATTGCTCGAGCAGTATGACCTAGAGTTTCACCCTGGGCCTATTTACATCATTGATAGGTAACCTTGTTCTCAATATATGATAAATCAGTATCGGTCACTAACTGAATGGTTTCCCTTGTGTTTGATGTCAACAACCATTATCACGCATAGGGATTTGTGTGCTACCTTGGTTTCCATTTGGCCCCATTGGTGGATTCCTCGTCTTTGTCAGTATTATCCATTATTGGATACTATTCAGAGAGTCATTTTTGTGTTCTGTTCCATCTGGTGCATGTCAGAGCCATACCTCGATGTGATCCTTTTAATATGTTCATATGAGTCCTTCCAAATCATTATCCTTCTACTACCCCTCATGATGGATTATGGAGGATGCCTTAATGCCTTCCTTCCAGTGGATCTCTTCCTATCGACGTCTGTACACCTTACTATGGGACATAAATTTAGAGTTATTATTAGTTCCTTGGGGCTTGCAATCATCAATGGCAGGTTCCCTCGCTATAGACAGTGGGAATACATCAATTTCCTTTGTTCTATATATTCTATGAGGTGATCGATATCAAATCATTTATTCTCACTCGTTAGATTGTACTAGGTACCTTAACATCCATTATCATCATTGGGGGTTTGTCTCACATTTTTTAACAGTATACATCAATGGTCGATAATAAAAAGATGTCTCATTGTGTTCAACTTCAACACATTTATTCACATAGTGTAGACTCATACCACAACGAATTGTTTTGAATACTTTGGGTGAAGTATGAGAATCACATCTTTTATTCTCCTTCCCGAATTTGATTGTGCCACCCTCTTTGACATTAGTACTTGTAGAGGATCAATTTTTTCACTCCATTAGTTCCATATGTCCTCTGTTTGATTCTGAGACAGCTACAATGTGTATCTATTTGTGGCTATGGTCTACATTTTTTCATGGATCCATTGTGTATTTTATCGTCACCATGATTTCTACTTATATATATCACATGGATCAACTGTGTATAGTTTTCATGGCCATGGACATCAGTTATGCTTTCATTACTCGTGGATCTGCAGTGAACTCGATTTGGTGTCCATGCTTACATCACACTCAATCATGGGAATTCCCGACTTGAGAAGAGAGTATCTTACGTGTTTTTATTGTAGGTATTGTTATGGGACTGGACTTCAACTACTCCTACCCAATGGCCCCTCCAAAATATCATGACTATTTGTAATGTATTTCAGCCATCAGTTGCTCTTTTGACCTCACACATTAGGGGGAATCTATTATAGTGTCATTTTACATCATATATCCTCATGACGACTCAATGGCATCAGTTATATCCTTTTCCCTATTTGCAGGAAAAAAAATCCCCCTTTTCCTCCCTAAAGACATATTAAAAAACCACATTTTTCTAGATGTACATGACTCTCCTTAAAGAATCCTACGTACATACATGCCTTGCAAGTCATAGACCCACGTACATGTTTAATTGAATCAAAAAGATAATAAATCTTGATATTTTAGGTGGATTTGACGGGTTCCCTCGATTCCTCACCTCCTGTAGCTCATTCATAACTACTCCAACTATCAAAAGGGAGTATAAAGGATATCCTTGGGATGGAGGAAAAATATATCAAAGATATGAAGCCTTATTTTGGTAGTTTCATTATATCCTTTCAAGCCCATTTTTCCCTATTTTTCTGAGATTGTCTCCCCACCTGAAAACCAATGATTTTAGGATTTATGTTTCCCTTTTTCTCATTAGGAAGAAATCCATTGCTTCCTTTGACCCACTAGAATAGAAAACTTCAGAGGTAGTTCTTGTAATCTCAAGCCTTGGGTGGAGGAACTTAAAGACTTGTTTTAGGATCGTGTCGCAACAGTTACAAGTTGTAACCAACCCCTTTTGTTGTTATTAATAAAATAACTCTCAATATTGTCCACTTCTCTTTGTTAATTCATGTTTTTGATGATTTTATTCGTATCTTCTTTTGAATCTAGCATAGAAAGTGAATTGATTGTATTTAGTTAGATAGCGAATAACTACTTTATTGCAGTTGCATACTTCTTTGTTTGCAGGAGTCATTTGGAGCAGAAGCCCTCAAGCAGGATCAAATTAGAACAATAGGTTCTAGGTATGTTATCTTTCCTTTCTTTCGAAAGTTAGTTACTGTATGTAGTTACTTTCAGTTAATTGTTTAATTAAAGTTTGAGAGAAGTATTTTAGGGAACTTATCGATTGTGTCATGTGACCCAAAGCCATTGGACTTAGATTTTCGTAACACCATGGGAATAATAGAATATTTTTTGGTTATTTCTCATTAAATTATCTATGGTTTATCACAAAGCATTACAACCCTTCCTAAGTTCTTGAGAGACCTTGAAAAAATATATATTGATATATATGGTGCTTTGTGGAAATTTCATGAATGCATAATATAAGCTAGTTTGTTGATAAGGGATGTTCCTCATTGCTAGAGTGATAAATGTAGGGTTTTAGTACCTTCTTGTTGATATTTCTCTATTCCAACATACTCACAATGAATCTCTATGTTTTCCTTGTCCTAGTGAGAAAATTTACAGGTGTTATTTGAAGAGTAAGTTGTTGGAACTTACAATAGGATATGAAGGAAATTCCTATCAAACCATGAATATGGTTTCTCAAATTAGATTATTTTTGTAGACCCAAGTATAAAATATTTTATTCGGTCATATTAACCTTTCATGAGAATCTTGTAACACTTCCCAAGGCCACATTTAATGGGAAAGTGAATATGTGAGTGAGACAATAAACTAGGATTATTTAATACCTATAAAATGAAGGTGTGCTTAGCATTAATATTTTTAACATGAGACCACTAAAATTCAAGATTGCAAATGAAGGTGCACTTAGAATTCATATTATTAACATGACTTCATTTAATTCAATCTTGCAACATATTTTTGTATTTTTTGAAGCTCATAGGGGATCAATTGAAGCATAGATTAAATTGTGCGGAGTAGTTGGAATGGAGCAGTTGATAATATGGAACACATAGAAGTTTTGTGAGAGTATATAAATTCATTATAACATTTTCCATTTTATTAGGGAGAGTGTGTATGGTAGGTACAACTATAAAACCCCAAGAGAAACGTTGGTCTCCTTTTCAATTTTAATGTTCCTATATGGAGGAGTCTCTGGTGTATACTTGGATTGAAGAAAACAATTTCCATACAATTCTTTTGCAAAAATTGGGGAGTTAAACAAAATCAAGAACCCAAATGTTTAAAATTTTCTTAAATAAACCCCTTAAGTTGTTTCAATGAGACACATTTATCCTATAACTGGTAGTTTCTCATTCAACTGGGGATTTACATACATTTTTAGGTTCCATATATAAAAGTGGGAATAGGGATGGATATTGATTATCACGATGGACTCTATATCCTCTACTATGTCTCCTCCTCTATCACATTCAAATAAAATGCATTCATTGATGGTTTCTAGCTCCTCCATGTCCTCTGTCATGATCGAGATCCTTTATATCCTCCCCTTTCATGGGGGGTGGGGAGGATCCACTATTTCCATATCATCTGCCCTCTAGTATCTATTGCATGGTCAGTTCTATGTCACATGGTTAAGGTTGGCATGGATTCTATCATGGGGTTGGGCTTGTTGTGGGATCTGTGAGATCCTATCTAATTTTGTTTTTTTATATGGTATAAAACATAACACATGTATTATATGTTATAACATGTATTACATGTTATATAACATATAAAATGTATTTTATATGTTATATAAATTATATAACATATATGTAACATATGTAGACATTTTAATACAAATTATGTATTGCTTGGATTCTCCTGATATAACAATTATATGCCACTATTAAATACAGAATCGCTTCTACAAATATTCTTGCGGAATTTAAAACACGATCACCAATTGCAATATCAAGAAGAAATATCAATCACACATAACACAGATGTCTTATCAGGAAAGCATAAACCTAAAAACCCCACTATCATATATTATGTATATATCATGTATCATGAAATAATCTCATACAAAACTCTAATCCAAGAGCTCTCATTACAATATACAATCATCTCACATTTTCATACAAAAATTGACAAATTCATGTGCCAATTTACTGCTTCCAGATAGCCTGCCTCCTCTGAGCAATCCCTGCTAATGGAAATCCCTGCAATGAATGCATCCCTCTTGCCTAGGCTATGCATTCCTCATTGGCACATCCAATGTGTGTGTGGTTGCATGAGTGCATTCACTAATGTCACAATTGATAGTCAAATTGTCGCTTTCACCTGTTATCTCAACTGGGTCTCCACTGGATCTAACATGCATGTAGTTAATAGTGGTAAATATTCAGTTGCATGTGAGATCACTGATTGTGAATTAATTAATAATTAATTCATTGATCTCTCACTAGTGTAAGTTCAGTTACAACTAGTAAAACTGAGCTTAAATCACTTAACTAAGTTAAACTACTTCACAACTCACATAACTACACATCCAACTCTATTACAACTTCGAATCACTCAGTTACAACTAATTCGACTTGCATGTCCCACTAGTCAACCTTTGAACTCGAATTTCCTATAGCTAATTGATTTTCCACTTCAGTTAACTATTTCCAAGTGCTCATTGAGAATAGACTAATATTTATTGTCCAACTATTATTGAGGGATAATAATAGTCGACATACATCTATAAATAGAATTCTCTCACCATCTACAAATAGAATTTTCTCATCATCTAAAAATAGAATTGCACATAAAAATAGCCTGAGACTCCATCCTAGTGTAGGTGCATAATTTTCACTAGGATCTTCTTGTTGAATCTCAACACTCCCTCTCAATAATAAATAGATTATTCTTCACCCCGATCCTATCTCTATGGTATTCGAATTTTCTCCTGGTGAGCGCCTTCGCCAGAATGTCTGCATCCTGATCTTCCATAGGAATGTACTGAAGCAACATGATCTTTAGTTGCACACAATCTATAATATGATGATACCGAATATATATATATATATATATATATATATATATATTCTTAGATCTATCATGAAACACAGGATTAATCGAGAGTTTAATGCAACTCTGATTATCACAATCAATCACTATCGGATCTAAATGAGAACCAAACAAACCAACCAATATCTTTCTCATCCAGATAGTCTCACATGCAGCTTGACTCGCTGTCATGTATTTTTCTTCTGCTAAACTGAGTGCCACGAATATCTATTTCCTTCTGTACCAAGAAACAGTTGTAGATCCAATACTAAAGATCCCCCCTGATGTGCTCTTTATGTCTATTGGGTTTCCCACCCAATTTGTATCCGTGAAGCCATGAAACTTCACCTCATTCATCTGCCTGTACCATAATCCATACTCAAATGTGCCCCTCGGGTATCTCAAGACATGCTTATCGGTCTTCCAAAAGAGCTCAGTAGGATTAACCATCACTTGACTCAGCTCAGTAACCGCATAGAAAATGTTTCGTCTCATGTTTACTAGATACATTAGTGAACCCACTAAATTTCGATAGATAGTAGCATCCAATACCTCTCCAGAAGTAGCATCCTCTTTCTTCCAGTTTCCTGGAAGAATAGTATCCATGGGTTTGCATTCCTCCATGTAAAACTTACCCAATATCTCCCTTGCATACTTGCCTTGAGACACAAAAAGTTCACCATCTCGCTGCCATATTTCCAATCCAAGGAAATAATGAAGAAGGCCCATATCCTTCATCTCAAACTCCTTTTCAAGGTCCTCCTTGCATGATTGTATCAAATTCTCATCACCAGTCAGTACCAAATAATCAACATAAAGAACAATGATTAAAATCTTACCCTTGTAGATCCATCTCAAACCTACCACTGCTTTGTCAACCGGTCTTGGGACAATTTCCCATGCACTATTTTTGACAATGGAGTCATACTCCTCCACCATTGCATCAACCCAAGTGGGATCCTGCACTTCTTCCTGAAATGAATATGGTTAATTCATAGTACATTTTCTCATGAGAGCCATGTATCCAACAAATCGATCAGGAGACTGTCTCTATTTGTGCTGTGAAGTAGGGGATCCTACATTTTGTGCAGCATCTAGTCTCAATCTATCAACTTTCGTGGTGAGATTTATACCATTTCTAATGGATGGATCTGCATGAGTGGCTTCCTCCACTCCATGAACCTCCTCATGTGGTTGATCCACATCTTGAGACTCATCTTTGGGAATTAGCAGTTCCTCCTCTGCATGCAAGTCTAGCTCCCTCTCAAGCGACAACCACATGGCTTTCCCCTCATCGAATTTTATATCTCGTCACATAACAACCATCTTATTGTTAGTAAAATACACATGATAATTATGGGGTGTTTTTGTGTACCCCAAAAATATCCCAACTTTAGCAGTCAGCTCCAGCTTCTTCCTAGCGTTCTTGGTCACATGCACATAAACAGATGAGCCAAAAATCTTAAAATGAGAAACATCAAGTTTCTTACCAGTGAAAGCTTCTTCAGGTGTACTCATGCCAAGTACTCTATGAGGACAATGGTTTTTCACATAAACCACAGTATTGCATGCTTCCACCCACAAATTCTTTGGTAGGCCCTAATCATGCAACATTGCTCATGTTGCACCCACGATCATTCTGTTCTTCCTCTCCGTGACCCCATTTTGTTGTGGGTTATGAGGCACTATGAGTTCTCTTTGAATTCATTCTTTTCTAAAGAAGTATTTGAATTCTTTAGAGATATATTCTCCACCATTATTACTCCTCAGAGCCTTCACTTGATTCCCCAACTCTTTCTCCACGAATGCTTTAAAATCACAGAACTTTGAGAATGTTTGATCCTTCTTCTGCATGAAGAAGATCCATCATTTACAAGAAAATTCATCAACAAATATAACATAATACTTATGTTTTGTTTTTGAATAAACCGAGAATGGTCCACACACGTCTATGTGAATTCTCTCCAGGATCACCGAAGCACGCTTCTCCTTTTCATGAAAGGTGTACTTTACATACCTCCCCATGGTGAAACCCTTGCACTGATCTAACTAACCAAGTGTTCCCGTTGGAAGTCCAGTAGATATTTGTTTCATGATTTTCAAGGCTCCATGATGAAGATGGCCCAATTGCATGTGCCATAATTCGTCCTCATGCCAGCCCACCACTTTTTCTGCCTTGCCCATCATGGCAGCGCAGGAATCTGCCTCTAGCTTGTAGATATTCTTAACTCGAATCCCTATCTTCTTGACTTGATCCGTTGTTTTATGTTTCAGGAAATCTTTTCCATCGCTAAAAAAAACATCATAGCCTTTGTCCTCCAACATTGCGACTGAGACCAATTTTTTCTTTAGACCTAGAACATGCGTAACATCTTTCAATTGAAATGATTTACTTGACTCCCTCTAAAAGGTAATGGTACCAATTCTAGTTGCACTGTATCATCCATCATCACCCATCTCTATATGGATTTTGAGATCTCTCTCCTCCAAGTCACTGAAAATCTCCTTATCTCTCGTCATGTGGAAGGAAGCACCACTATCCAAATACCACATCGATATCGATGCACTTGATGCCATGCATGCGATCAAGGAGAAGTCAAGTTGAAATTGTGAGGCAAGGGCCTCATCAGCTATAGCTCCAGTATCCTTCTTGTTCTTCTTCTTCTGCGGACAGTTAGTAGTGAGATGCCCATGTTCGTGATAGTAAAAACACTTCACTTTGGACAAATCCATGTTCTTTCCTTTAGACTCGGATTTTGAATGGAATTTCTTCCCCTTCCCTTTCCTTTCCTTGGAATACAAATCACAATCCTCTTCATCATCATGCTTTGATGAAGATCCATCTCTTGTGTTCTTCCTGAACTCCTCTTGCACTAGATCCAACCATAGTCATTCCCAATCTGGTAATTTTTCCCTTCCATTGACATAGTCTTGATAACTGTGCCAACTCTTGGGAAGTCCTAGGAGAGCCAAGCTCACCAAATCATCATTAGTGACTGTTATTCCCACACTCCCCAACTCATCCCAACATTGGACAAACTTCATGAGATAATTTGGAATGGAGTCACCCTTCTCCATATTGATCTTCCTGAGTTTATCTTTGAGCACCAATTTCCTATGGTCACTACTGTTTTTGAATAGATCCATTAAAGTCTTCCACATTACATATGGTGTGGCTTTCCCATGGAGGTTTGAGACAGTGTGGTCTCGTACTCCCTCCAACAGGATCCTTCTCACCTTTTCCACTTTCTTTTTCCATGCATCAAGATTTGCAATGTCTGCAACACCTGGCTTAGGAACATCTTTGTCAATGAATTCCTTCAAGCCATTGTCTTCGAGTAATGCCTCCATCTTGTCCTTCCAAGAAATGCAGTTCGAGTTTCCCTAGAGTGCATACTCTAACCTCAAGTCATTGAAATCCATTTTGATATTGAATCAATTGTAGCACCAAGAAAGTCTTTCTGCAAATTCAAATTCTATCCAATCACAAACTAATCTTCTACAATTTCCTATGCTCTAATAACATGTAGAAATTTTAATAAAAATTATGTATGGCCTGGATTCTCCTGATATAACAATTATATGCCACTCTTAAATACATAATCGATTCTACAAATATTCTTGTGGAATTTAAAACACGATCTCCATTTGTAATATCAAGAAGAAAGATCAATCATACATAACACAGATGTTTTACCAGGAAAGCATAAAGATAAAAACCCCACTATCATATATTATGTATATATCATGGATCATGAAACAATCTCATACAAAAATCTAATCCAATATCTCTCAGTACAATATACAATCATCTCACACTGTCATACAAAAATTGAGAAATTCATGTGCCAATTTACTGCTTCCAAACAACCTACCTCCTCTGTGCAATCCCTGCTAATGGAAATCCCTGCAATGAATGAATCCCTCTTACCTAGGTTGTGCATTACTCATTGGCACATCCAATGTGTGTGTGGTTGCATGAGTGCACTCAATAATGTCACAACTAATAGTTAAACTGTCCCTTTCACCTATTATCTCAACTGGGTCTCCACTAGATCTGACATGCATGTAGTTAACAGTGGTAAATATTTAGTTACATGTGAGATCATTGATTGTGAATTAATTAATAATTAATTCATTGATCTCTCACTAGTGTAAGTTCAGTTACAACTAGTACAACTAAGCTTAACTCACTTAACTGAGTTAAACTACTTCACAAATCACATAACTACACATCCAACTCTGTTACGACTTTGAATCATTCAGTTACAACTAATTCGACTTGCATGTCCCACCAGTCAACCTTTGAACTCGAATTTCCTATAGATAACTGATTTTCCACTTCAGTTAACTATTTCCAAGTGCTCATTGTGAATAGACTAATATTTATTGTCCAACTATTATTAAGGGATAATAATAATCGACATACATCTATAAATAGAATTTGCTCACCATCTATAAATAGACATCATCTATAAATAGAATTTTCTCATCATCTAAAAATAGACTTCCACCTAAAAATAGCCTGAGGCTCCATCCTAGTGTAGGTGCATAGTTTTCACTAGGATCTTCTTGTTGAATTTCAACAACATATAACATAATTTTTTATTTTTTTTATCTTTTTTATATTATATGACTAGTATAATATCACTACAATATTAGTTGTAAATGTTCCATGTTACACTTGGTAGAGAATGTAGATTAGGTGGCCAGATAGATGCATGATGTGTTGCATTATATAGGATAGATAGGGATGTGGAAACATGCAAATAATTTTTGTAATCATAGAGATTCATACATGGCTATGGCATGAAGATGAGACCTTCTACCACGTTTCATAATGAATCATGTCTAGATTCTATTGTGACCAAAGTTTACACAAATAAATAATTCAATAAGAAAAGAAAAAAATGAACTTCTTAACTAGAAACAACACCTAACTTATAATGTTTAATGAATACACATGTCTTAAGTGATATTTTGTCAATGTAGTTCCTCTTTAATGTGAGTCCTACTTGATACGATGCATTTAGTGAAAAAATAAAGATTCCACATTTCAATATAGGTAGACATCAATCATCATGTTTCAAGATCATTGAATAAAGTGACACTTATTCAATATAGGAGTTTATTGCATGTAATCAAGTGCATCTCACAAAAAAAAAAATATTTCTCTAAGGGTCTTTCCAATGTGGGAGGTGTCCACCCAAAGATAATGCATATTTAAAAAAGGTAAATTAATTCTATTCTTAAACATCATCATTGAAACATATACAATCATGTTCCCCACAAGTGTAGTCGGGTGGAGTTTTTTCATAATTTAAGTAAAAACTTTGTTGATAATTTTCAAATTCTAAAGTGATTCCACGATCATTGGTTAGGATGGCTTTGATTGTACTGGATGTGTTGAGACTTAGTCCTTTGGTGGAATGTGATGATTGAGCCATATCTAATGAAGTAGTTTCTTTCAGTTAAATAGTCAAGATAAAATGTTTCTATGGGGTAACTATAATCCACTTATCCACAAGGATTTATTCTTTGATCATTATCTTCCAGTTGTTTCCTAAAAAATAGGTGTCAAGGAGGAAAGTAAGAATTACATTAGTGGACTCAAAAAATATACCAATAATGAATGTACGTGTGCAATCAACATTCAAAAGTTTGTCTGTTAAGCCCTAATATTGGCTCATTACCCCTTAATTGGGGCATATCATATTAGTAATGTTATTTTATTTATGTCGGCTTTAGGCCATTACTTGAAATTATACCTCCTAGTCTCCTATATATACCAAGGAGACATTTTCATTTTGAATCATCTTGTACTCGAACATTTAAGTGGGGTAAAAGGAGGTTTCCCCCTCGAAGAGGATTATTATCTAAAATTATCTCTTTTTCAAGGCGTTGAGTACTTTTTCTGAGGTTTTTCTATGCTATATTGATATTTGGTTCTTAACATATGGTTTCAGAGCTCAAGGTCTTGGGGTTTCACTGCTACATCTAAGACACCTTGGTATTTTCACTATAATTTGTTTTCTACATTGTTTCAGAAGGAATGGATTGGAGGATATTTAGTAAACTTATCAAGGTACGCTGGGTTCAAAATTCAGCTCTTCAGGTCTTATAATTGTGGAGATACATCCTGTACAAGATAGGGTTCTGGAATCATCCTGAACTGAGTCATTGCGGAAGTTTCACTATAAAAACTTTTCTGTAACACTTCAGACCCTGAAATATGGAGGATAATTACAAATATTAGTAAGGTACTTGTGGTAAAATGTTTAGCTTCTGGGTCATCTTAAATTTGTAGATATACCCTGTGTAAGATAGGGTATCTGACTAGTCCTATTGACTAGTCTCAATAAGGTGTTCCAGGTAAAACATTCATAAATTCTTCCTAGAGTATCCAAATTGAGTGGGACTAGTTTCATTGGATCATGGACAGTCTATAGTATTTTGGGTGTGAGTTTCATAATTTTATATCAATTATTTTGTGTGGGGCATGCTATACAAGTGAGATCTCCTGGAAAGGACAAAAATCGGCAAGTTGTGGGGAAGTTACCGTAAATTCCACTTGGCACATCCAATTTTGATCAGACCTATGGAATTGCAGAGAAGAAATATCAGAGAACTACATAAAAGAAATTTTCATACCCAGAAGGGATGAAACTTGGGACATACAACAGAAGAAATATTGTCTAGTAAAACCACCTCAAAATCAAGGTTCAAAAGTGATACTTGGCCAACATGCCACCAAAAAAGGGAACTTTTACACCAAATAAGCCTCCAAAAAATCCTACTTGGACTCTTGATGAAGGTGAAGAAATGGGTAGGGACATAAATGAACTACAAAAGAAGATGGATTCAATGGAAGTAAAGTTGGATACTAAGATGGATTCAATGGAAGCTAAGTTGGATACTAAGATGGATGGTTTAAAAGGGGAGATCATGGAAGTATTGAAAAATTTAGTAACAGAGAAGACACCTGAAAGTAAAAATGCATCCCATGAAATTCATGATGAGGACACAAGGAAGGTGAATCAAGAATGGAGAAAATCCAACTTTGGTTTGAAGACCAACCACGTCCATAAGATTGATATGAGGAATTTTGATGGCAAGGACCCAATCACATGGATACTTTAGATGGACAAATTCTTTGATCTCCATAATGTGCCATGTTATCCCCGATATCTAGGGATAACTAGGAGATCATGTCTTGAGGCCCACATGGTCCTAGACATAGAGTACCGAGAGCAGGAGCGACTTGAGCATGGCCGTGGAGGGCCCATCTTTCTTCTTCTCAGCCAGACTCGTCCTGTCAGCAGTATCAGCTTCCATCACTACCGGACTAAGCTTGCATCAGAAAGGACTCTTGCTCCATGAGGTAATTGGTCCGAGGTATCATGGTATGTGTCATATTTGATTGTTATAACCTTCTTATATATGCATTAGGTTCCTTTCATTTCAGATGACTGCTTGGATCTTACACTAATCCACTTGACCATTGTTGGGGTGATTGATGGGGTAACTTAGCAAGCCGGTATTCATGGGTTTTGGTTAGCCACCAAGGGGGATTTGCAGAGCTATCGTCTGCTCCCACCATCTTATCACTTTTCGATATTATATCCCGCTCATCCATCCCATTCCCTTAGTCTGGCCATTAGGATGACCTTCCAGGGTACATCTTGTCTTGTGGGAAGAAGAGGCTAAAGGCCCAGGGGGTAAAAGCAGCTGGTAAAAGATAAAATCCATAGGAAAAGAAAACCTAGAGATGCTTCACCCAGGGGATCCCCGAGAAGGCAACAAAAATCCTCTTGATAAGAAACTAAGGGACCCTAAGAAAAATGAAATAAATAAATGCAAGACCTAACCAAGAGGATGGGAGGTCTCATCACGAGCTGACCCATTATGTTCATAGGTATTTATCAGAATGACAATGCCACCATCTGGTCACCAAACCAGGGCAGTGACCTTTGGTTGCATGGCCAAAGGAAAGGGGGTCTCATCACGAGCCAACCTTCTCATTTCTGCGAAGATACTAGTGGGTAACGCTGTCAGCTCTGGCCACCAAGCCAAGGTA
>ML779995.1:849091-869614 GCA_009831015.1 Picea engelmannii
CATCTTGTACTTGAACATTTAAGTGGGGTAAAAGGAGGTTTCCCCCTTGAAGAGGCTTATTATCTGAAATTATCTCTTTTTCAAGGCATTGAGTACTTTTTCTGAGGTTTTTCTATGCTATATTGATATTTGGTTCTTAACATTGTCTATAATTATGATGGTATTGAGTTCACATTTGCCATGGTTGATGACAATGGTAAGGAGATGGGGTGAATTGACATAAGGTTTAAAAGGAGGCCCTTTTTCATAATAATAATATAGTAAAATCACATTCATGATCTCTTCATAGGTTGATATCCTTTCATATAATGAGAAATTGCCAAATGTCTACAAATATTTCCAAACGCATTGGATTTGATATCAATTAGGTGTACTCCATATGGTTTTGATCATCATGATAGAGGCCATTTCTCTAGTGAGAGCATCAACATGAGTGTTTTTACCCATTAAACTATAGATATTCATGGGAGATTGAGGAAACTGAATGGAATAAACCAACAAAACCTAATGTGCCTCAAATGAACAAACCAACAAAAAACTAATGATATTCAAACCATAATGCATCTTGAATGAGAAAACCAACACAACCTAATGTTAAGAGACTCATGTGAACATTGTGACAAGAATAATATATTGTATACATGTTGGTTTCATTATAAAGGGGTAGCTTATTTGCATAGGTTGGGTTCAATAGCTTATTTTCATAGGTTGGGTTAGGTACATTAGATTAGGAAAATTAGGTTAAGTGATCATGGGTGATGTGGGTTTCATGGGTTAGGAGTTTAAGGGGTTAATATGATTTATAATTCAGGTTATGAGGTTATTATGTGGGTTTATAGACTAGAATGTTAGGTAGGTTAGTGGATTTGTTGGCACCCAAAATTTTGGGTCCATTTTTGTGTGTGCACACAAACAAAGTTGTGTGCACTCATTCCATAGTTTTGCATACACCAAAGGAAAGGTGTGAGGAATTACATAGAGTGCACATTGGATCGGGTTTTGTTAGAAGTGCACCAAGTATAAAGACTACCAAGTGCACGCTGGTTCGATTTTTTTCAGTTACGCTAGAAACCAAGAAGATACATGCTAGAATCAAGAAAAGAATCACCAGGAAAACTCTTAGAATGATTATTGCCGACAACATATGAAGATGTGGGGTGACCAGAAGATGATCTGGAAAAGCAATTAATATTTCCCCTAATGCAGAGAGTCTATGTGGAGTGTTTGTAGGCACTACAAGTGTGTGAGGAAGTTGGATCAAAAAAGTGATTGGAGAAGAGAAGAAAGAGACAACACTCCCCAACAGTGAAAGATATAAAAAGGAGCTATAAGATCATAATAGGAGCTAGTTTCTCAGCGTGATATCTCACATGATAATCATTTAGACAGTTTTGATTTAACTTAGCTATCGGTATCAATCTCACTCTGAGCGTGTTGTAATCTTGTGATCTTTTGAATATATTCTTGTGTCTTTGTTTTGTTTGAATGTTAAGGCAAGGTGCATGGTGTAGTATGTTGTGTTCCCACTGTTTATATAGTAATGATATGAAATTATATGGCTGTCCTAAGCAGTTGTTAAGTGTGTTGTATATCTCTGTTGTGATGGAATACTCTCAATAATAAGGATATGGAAGTTACGATATAATTTGTGTTTGTTTAGAATCAGTTGAACATGTGTGTGTATTGTTTCAATTCCTAATCCTAAATAGATTATTAGACATGAGTTAGATGGATGCCAATTGTAGTAATGTTCCGTATGTTTAATCCTTCATACCCAACACAACACCTTATGGTCTCTGTGATCCTTTCTGCATCTCGGGTGAGACCTTCCTTGACCTTGGCTGAGGATTGATATGTTGGTTCTTTAGGGGTTTTGTTGGACACACTCTGGATGAATCCTGGATCTAAAACTCCCCAGTGTTAAGACAGTCAGTATGCACGCAAGAATGGACTAAAAATGGTGACATAGCACCCGAAAAATGGTTTTGTTTCTAGGACCTAAATTCTTGTTGAGATCATTGGAGGAAAAGAAAAAGATTTGGCATCCTTCTAAGGAGGAGATTCAAGACTGGATAGAAGAGAGAGAAGATTATGTTTCCCTACGAGAGACATAAGGATTGTGGGTGAATGCAAAGAAATGGAAAGGAAGATATATATTTACTCGGACATGCACAAGATATTTTTTGTAGAATTTTCATGTATGTTGCATGAATGGTTAAAGAGATAATTTGAAGTCAATTAAGTTGCTTTACTAGTGGATCTGATATCTTGGGATCAAGCCAAGCTTGATAATTTGAAGATTCTAGATAAAAAGTGAACTTGGGCTATTGATTTTTCTACATTATTGATTTTTCTATAGAATATAGTAATTCTTTCAATGAGGATAAAAGAAAGTTTGAAGATCTGAGGAAGTAGATGCTAGAAGAAATTCCACTTTGGATCAAGATATTGTGTGTCGAAAAAATAATGATGCACATGGAGCCTAATAGAATGGTCGAGTAAACCCCTTAGTGATGGGGGGTATTTGGAAAATATGGGGGGGGAAGAGCCATAATATGGATCCAGTGAGGAGGATTCAAGAAGTTGTTGAGATAAGGTGAAGAATGGAATGGACCACGGGGGCTTCAACTTGTTTACCAATATCTTATCACGCTCATTCATAAATGGGTTTTTTTAATTGTTAAAAATAAAGTCAATATATTGTAGGTATTGGGGGGGGATTTGGGGTCTCAAGGATTTTATAGTATTAGGGTCTATAAAAAGGGGTATCTACTAAAATAGGGATTTATTTTATTGGAAATATGTACTAGGAGGGAGATTCAAAAAAGGGATTTTGGGAGATATTTATCAATATCTAGTGAAATTATGGGTATTATTTAATATCCCATGAAAAGCGGTGTTATTTCATAGGTTTAATGAGTGAAGGCCCCGTGGAATGGACCCAAAAGAGTAGAGGAAAAAAAGAGCCAAGAGATACACAAGAAGAGCTGAGCTCGGAGAGAAAGTTGAGAAGAAGAGTAGAGAAGATTTAACCAAGGGTGCATAGTGAGGTGTCAGGCTCAGAATGAAGAGGAAACTCACACCAGGAAGTGGTGTGGGAGAGGATGTTGTTCTAGAGTGGAGCATAGGCAAGGCTAGGCCTATGAAGAGGCTTGGCATGGAAGATACTAGTAGTGATAGTAGTGGTAGTGAGAGGTTAAGTGATGAAGCTCGTTCCCTTTGGTTGTTGCGGTATGCTGCAACCTTAAGAGAGAAGAGAGTGCACATGTGTGGTGTGTGGGCTCAAATTTGTGGTGCTCCCATGGAATCAAAAGAGAAATATTTGCATGGTTACATGTTGACAAGAATAGAAGTTGTCATGTAGTACCATGAGGCATCGATCAAAAGATAATTTGTCACTCAATGTAGTGGTAGTATGTTGAGAAAGAGAGAGGATGGCAGACAAATAAGTCATGTGTTGAGTGGAGAGAGAAATTATTGGCAAGGTGTAAGTGTGTAGATCATACTGAAAGGTGAAGCATGCAATGGCAGTGCGCGAATCATCCCAGAGAGGAGAGTGCACATTTTTTGTGCGCAGTCAGGTCAGGAAGAGAGGGAGCATATTTTTAGTGCACCATAAGAAAATTAATATGGAGGCTCCCCCAGTGGTGGGGAATATGAGTTTATATTATCGAATGGTCTTGCGTGGTTTCAAGTAGATATCTCTTTGGGTCACCTCACGATAAGTTTAAGAAGAATATGGTCTTACCCCCCTTGCGCATTTTTAATCAAGAAGGAAACACAACAATTAGTGAAGAGATTGGATTCGAAGAAAGAGAATAAGGAGAAATAAGTGACGAGACAAGTGAAGAAGAAGGTGAAGTCAACAATACTTTACTCCGAGCAATAGTGGCGTGGAAATATCCAACCAATAACAAATAGAAAGGAGGAGCTAGTTCTAGTTCAAAGATGGCAAATCAAGATAGAAAACTAAGGTTTCCCATGGTCCATGGGATAAGTAAGGATGATACAAAGAAAAATTGGTTCACCTGTGAAGCAATTTGGTCTGTAAAGAGAGTTATAGATGACGCGGATAAGATTGCACAACTCAATACTAGATTCAGGGATAGGGCCTTGACATGGTATATTAAATACAAGGATGTTGTTCCACCAGGATAGGAAAGGTCCTTAGCCTAAATCAAGTAGGACCTACTTTGGGAGTTTCAAAAGATGAAGTCAGAGTCCCAATGCATTTCGAAAATAAAGGAAATCAAGAAGAAAGAAGTAGAAATCATCTGGGATTATGACCAGTGGTGAAAAATATTGTTGGATAGGTTGACATTCTAGATTTAGGACATGCATCATAGGGAGTGGTTCATTATGGGGTTTCTCCCCCATATTCGAGTCCCTATCACCCATCAAAAGGTGACGACTCAGGTCGAGGAAGTTGAGATCATGATGTGAATGGAGGATACACCTAGAGGTGCAGAGATATCGGCTGGGTTGTCATAGGTGCAGTCACAACTGGCCAAGATAACAATACAACTGCAAGATATGGCTAAGAATAAAGTCATGAGTGTGCACATATGGTGTACAACTTGTTGTTTAGAGGGGTATTGTCGACACGGGTTCTCGGTCCTTCTGAATTATGTGGCGATTGGCATGACAAGTCCATTTCCATAGGGAGAGTTAGAATGGTGTTCAGAAGGGCCCTTAAATAAGAAAGAGCACACAAGGAGATACAATGCATGACTCAAAGGTATCTTGAAGAGCCATGGATCTGAGAGAAAGTGTAAAGGGTGATGTAGATTTCGCTAGAGGAAGCCTGGATCTATGAACAAGTTCAATGAACAATGAAAAGGTCGTCGAAAGAAAAATGTGTGCGTGGAGAATTACAGTGTGTGACGCAAAGATATTTGGAGGAGGCTCATGTGCATGAGGAAATTTAGTTCACAACCAAAATATTGATAGAAGAATCGCGCAGACAAACTATACCATGATACACTGAGAAAAATGTGTATGAAGAGTAATGACGAGAGTATTTGCAACACACATCGCATGCAAAAGCATTACATGACCTAGGTCGCATGGTGGAAGTTGAAGATCAAGTCAATACCTTCTTACACTATTGTTTTTGTTTTCTCAAAGATCCAGAAGCTACAAGTAAGTTGACCTAGATGTTAACTACCTGCATCAAAGAATAAGGAGAGGAGACTACCATATTGGCTCTGCTACTAGAGAGGGATGTTTTCCAGGTTAGCAAGACAAAGTGCATTGGTCGACAGTTAAATATGGCAACAGAGCTTGGTGGGTATGATATGGATGGTGTTATGTTGGATTTGGGTATGATGTGAACATTTTACCCAAGAAGTCTTGGGAAGTGATGGGTAAACCTAAGTTGGTATGGTCTCCCATCTAGCCCTATTTATCCAATCAATAAAAAATATATCCCATAGGCTGGTTGGATCAAGTAGAGATCAACTTCAAAGGAGTGAAAACAAAGGTCAACTTTGAATTCATCGAGATCATGGATGAGTCTACTCCATATCCCATATTTCTAGGAATTGACTGGGAATTTGAAAATAATGCAATGTTAAACTTAAAGAAGAGGCATATGTCCTTCGAAACTAACACCATATGTGTGGTCGCGCCACTAGACCCATATGAGGGATACCTCTATAATGATCTCGTAGATGTGCATGCACAAATATCAGGAATTGAAAATATTTACACGGTCACATGGTGCAAGGAAGACTACATCAACCCCACTGCATATGGAGAAATAATATGGAGGACTGTCAAATATTGTGACACAGATTCCAATGATTCCCTATATATATGGTAGGATAAGCTCTATGAAGTGTCAATGTGCAGATGATCATGAATCATGAAAGAATTGTGATGGATTGGGTCTAAACTTTTCGATGCCTTGTGATTTGAAGGCAATGGACTAGTGGAGACATTCCTGGTATAGATGGAGAGAAACATTCCCATGGAGCAGATAACTTAGGCCATTGATTTCATGGTTCAAGGGACCATAACGCATTGGTGGGTGATCCACATCTCGAATATTCATATCTAGGAGTAGGTGGTCAAGATAATAAAAGTTTGATTCCATCCTATCACCAACTTTGAATTAGCCCACCTATATAAGGGTACTGAGGACCCTTAGGAACATATATCATTATGTGAATGAAATTGTACTTATAATATCATCCCTCAATCCTAATGGGTCCATCGGTTTCTCCATACCATGGATGGTTCCTAGAAGCTAGTACATTTAGGAGGAACTTTGGAGGAAAATAAGTGAGTGGACCCATATGAGTTCCCAATTTATTTTGACCTTTAGATTCACCATAGAAGATTTGTTTCTTAGCGAGGCACTCTGTTTGTTCAAGGAATTCATTTTTCATCTAGAACCAAAGGTATTATATCCTAGAGTACTCTTCTCATAACATCAATCAGTTGCCAAACTGAAAGAAGTAATACATTATTGGAAGGTTGATGTGGACAATATTGATGACGAAGACCCATGTGGCATCGAGATCATAGAATCAGAAGGAGAGTGTGCACTAAAGGGGAAGGTGTCCAAGAGGACCATACCAGACTATAATGGCCCCATAAAGACTAAAAATCACAATATTTGGATGGAAGAAGCACCCAAGATGTCCATTATTGGGGATTGATTACGAAGAGAAGGAGACAATCACTCAAGTCATTGACCTCCTTAAAGAATATGAGGTCTTGTTTCCTCGAATATTTTCTGAGATGAAGGGAATTGTAGGATACTTGGGAGCTATGAAGATCCAACTCAAACTTGATTCCAATCCAATCAAGAGAAGACCCTACCGCCTAAATACTAAGTACAAAGAAAAGTTGTGAAAAAAACTAGACTGAATTTTGGATGTCGGGATGATTGTCACTTTAGAAAAATATGATATGGTTATCCCCATGGTTGTGCAACCTAAAAATACTATAAATATTTGTATATTCATCAATATCAGGATTTTGAACATATCCTATGTCAATGATCCTTTATCGACACCCTTCATAGATGAGGTGCTAGAAAATGTTGGTGACGGGGAATACTACTCATTCACAGATGGTTTCTCTAGATACCATCAAGTTTGAATCATAGAGGAAGATCGGGATGAAACCACCTTTGAGATTGAATGGGGGTCCTTCGCATACACAGTCCTTCCCTTTGGACTAAAGTATTCCCCCACAGTGTTTTCATGGATATTGGTCTCAACTTTTAAGGAATTTATCTACAAATTCCTTGAGGTATACTTGGATGACTAGAATATGTTAAGTCTAATAAAGGATCACATGAAATCCATTCAGATAATGATATATTGATGCCTCCAACTACAGATCACTTTTAATTTGAAGAAATGCATCTTTGGTACTCCCTTTGGTATATTTCTAGGCTACAGCATGTGTAAATACAGCTTTCTCATGGACCCAGTCAATATTGATTCCATCTTGGACATGGTGGCCCCCACTTCAGTTCACGGAATACGCGTAACCTTGGGTCATACCAGATACTACAAGTGGCTCATCCAGAAGTATGCTCATATTGTGGCCCCATTGGAAAGACTATTGTGCAAGGATATTAAATATGAATGGACATCGGAATGCCAACAAGCCTTTGACACCCTGAAAGAAAAACTAATTACTGCACCCATTTTGATTTTTTCGGATTGGTCCAATCTCTTCCATTTCCAAGTCGACTATTCCTCCATTGCACTAGGTGTAATTATCACATGAGTAGGGGAAGGAAATATCGATCATCTGGTCTACTTTTCCAACCAGAAGTTATATAATGTCAAAAGGAATTACACTACAACCGAGCATGAGGGCCTCACTACGATATATTCCCTACAAAAATTATGCCACTACCTGTTGGGGTCTACTTTCAAGGCCTTCATGAATCATTCATCCCTCAAGTATTTAATTAAAAAACCTATGTTGGGTGGTTGCATCTATTGGTTATTTCTGCTATTCCAATATTTTGATTTCAAAGTTGTGGTTAAACTAGGAAAACACAATGTGGGGTCAAATCATCTGTTGCGCATCGATATGGGGGAGGTTTCTCAATGCATTGATGATGAACTTTCAAATGTGAAATTATTTTGAGTGGAATTCATACAAGATCTATTTTCCAAAATAGCAGAATTTATCACCACTAGACAACATCCCACATAATATACTCCTACGCAATGTCACCAACTAGTGACCGATAATGTTATTTATCAGTTTATTTTCAGACAATTGTATAAGTTGGAAACAGATGGAATATTGCGTTGCTATGCATTAGAACATGAAATTAACTCACTCCTATATGAGGCATATGAATTTCTTATTGGAGGCCATAACATCGGCAAATAAACTGCGCACAAGATTCTACGTGTAGGGATCTGGTGTCCTTCTCTCTTCACAGACTCTAAAGACTAATGAAAACATTGTGATAAATGTTAATGCATGGGCAAGCCCTGCCACATAGAAGAGCTCCCACTCTTTCCAGTAATTGTACTTGATCCCTTCAACAAATGGGTAATAGACTTTGTTGGGCCCATCAATCCGCCTACACGTCACAGTGGGGAATGATACATTACTACTACAAAACAATATCTAACAAGATGGGAAGAATTCACGCCAATCAAGGATTTTACAAAAAATACTACGACGTGATTCATTTTTGACAATATTATCATCATATTTGGATATCCAAGGGTATTAATGAGTGACCAGGGCCCACATTTCCTGAATGAGATCATCCAAAAACTCACTTAGGAGTTCATGATCCATCATCATAAAATCACTCTGTATCACCCTCAAGTTAATGGTACAGTGGAAGCTTTCAGTAAAATTTTAGAGGATTCCTTAATCAAAGTTTGTAATGTGAAATGTGATAACTAAGATTAGCATATCCCCACAGTACTATGGGATTACTGAACCATGTGCAAAATGATGACTAAGAACACACTGCTCAGATTAGTCTATGGAAAAGGAATCGGTCATGCCATTAGAATTTGTGGTCCCTATCCTCCAGGTCACCCTCGCAACTCACATGACCGATGATTAGTCACTCCAACATAGGTTGGATGAGATTATGGAACTCGAGGAAGAACGAATAATGGAAGGTTTCATCCAAGTGGTATAAAAATACAGATAGAAGACCCGACATGACTGTAACATCTGCCAGAAAATCCTTCAAAAATGATTTTTAGTTTTTTTATATGAAAAACATATTTACAACATCTTGTTAAGCTACACATGCATTGGTTGGGTCTGTTTTGGATAGTCTACATTAGTGAATAAGGTGTCTCCAAGCTAGAAACCCTTCAAGGACAACCACTCAAATGTCTTATCAATGATAGCAGGTTGAAGGTGTACTATGGACCTCAAGGGTCAAACACCATTTAATTTATTTTCATCTTTATATCTCACTATAATAATATTACCATAGGTTGTAGAGTATTTAGCATATATCATAGTCAACACAATTTACATTTTGACAATGTAAGCATCCATTTCAATCACTATGATTGTATCAATTGCATGAAATAGGGTACAGAGCATCAGGATTTCCATGTACGGATATGTTTTTTCCAACAAGTAAAGGGAAACTAATCCCATATGAGTCATTTGCACATGTTGACTAGTACACATTGGGTTGCAACATCCCATTCTCCAATAACCCTCTCCAGCATTTCTAATCTACAATATTGATCTACATGTCCAATAACCCTGTCTAGTAGGGCCGATATACAATATTGATCCACATCATAGACAATGATTTTGATGATGGTCCAAATAATACACAATGGTTTTGTCTAAATGTTAAGGCAAGGCACATGGTGCAGTGTGTTGTATTTACACTATTTATATTGTAATTATATGAAATTCTATGGTTTTCCTAAGTAGTTGTTAAGTGCATTGTATATGTCTGTTGTGATGGAATACTCTCAAATAATAAAGATATGGAAGTTCATATATAATTTGTGTCTATTATGAATGAGTTGAATATGTGTGTATTATTTCAATTCTTAATCCTAAATATATTATAATACCTGAGTTACATGGATGCCAATTGCAATAATGTTTCATATATTTAATCTTTCATCCCCAACACAATACCTTATGGTCTCTATGATCCTCTCTGTATCTCGAGTGAGACCTTCTTCAGCCTTGGTAGAGGATTGATAGGTTGGTGCTTTGGGGATTTTGTTGGACACACTCTATACGAACCCTGGGTCTAAAACTCCCCACTATTAAGAAGTTTGCTATGTGCGGATGCGTAGACTGAAAATGATGACACAACACCCAAAAGGGGTATGTTAGGGAAATCAACATGGGTTAGGAAATTTATTGTGTTAGTTAGGTTAGGTGGGTTAGTATTTAATTCCCATACATGTATGTTCATATTCACCCTATCATTTTGAAAAGGATATAAACAAAACATTGTCTAGGCATTGATTTATCGACGTAGAAACATGGATTAAACAATGATAATAAAGAGAATTTTAATAACAATTATTAATATGCTAAAGTAAAATATCAAAGCTCAATCATGATAATATGACATTTGAAGCATCGTTAAAGTGGAATTTGTGACATAATATATGTTTCGTTTTTGGAATTATAGTCGATTCCAAATCCAAAAATGATACAAAGGGTTTTTTTCAAAACTAATCTCATAATAAACATTGTTTTTTAACTCAAAACATAGTATAGGTTGGATGAGGGCATAAAGAAAATATTCCTTGTGTTGTTTGTTGGATTACCGATAGGGGGGGTGAATCAATAATATAGATTTTTAATCCTTTTTAACCACAATATATAAGTGGCGTTAAATTTATGATCAGATTACTAATATCATTCAACAAGTGAAGAATAAATAAACCATGAACAATGAACAACCATACACATACACAGTACACCAATATTTTTACTTGGAAACCCAATGTGGGAGAAAAACACATAATTATTTTTCTTATATATGTTTAAGAAGTACATTCATTGGAAGCACCAACTTCCTTTGTTCTCCAGCTACAACTAGAAGGAGGCTCCAACCCTTATATTTTTCAGGCTACAACCTGAGGGAATCTCCAACTCCCCAATTCCGGCTACAATAGGAAGGTGACTACAACCACCTATCCTTTCCCCATCCAACCACCCTAAAGTATAAGTTCCAAATAACTAATGAAATCACTGTCACTCTGTCACTGTGAAATCTGTCACTGTAAACCTATACCAATTTATACCAACAAGTTGTAGTCAACCTGTACCAATAACCAGTAGTCAACCTGTACCAATAACTTGTACCAACATGTACCACAAAATTTTTGAATAGTCTCCTCAATAGATCATATATGATAGCATAGATCTCATACTCAATATCACAAGAATATAACTCAAACCATTTGCAACTATGTCTCTCTAGTCATGTGCCATACATATGCAAAGAATCATAATCATGTATAATAAACCCTTAAATCAACCAGACATCAAAACCTCACTATTATGCATCCTCAATATGTACCAATAACTTCAGCAGCACAACTCAACCAAAAATCCCTCAAACATGTACCACTAAATCATATACCAAAACCACTAACAAATTCCTCTCACAATGAACTACAAGATATGCCAATAAATCAAACTAAGTGCACCATCAATGTACTTCACCAGATATTCCTTGGAATGTTTGCTACAACAAGAACCATACAACTAATGACATATTTAGGCAAACACCCAAGATCAAAAGACCATACCTCAAGCATGTACAAGAAAATTCCTCAAATATATCACAACAAAGTGTTCCAATGATAAATAGAAAAAATATCAACATTGTACCTCTATATATCTTCCTTATGAATCATATATTATACATCCAATGATATCCCAAGGGAACCTACTCAACCTCATATGACCACACCTCAAGATATCATAAATATCCAATTATGTAAAATACATTTTTTATCCTGTAGCTTGATATGTCGTACTTGAACACTTTCACACTTCCTATAACCTCTGCTCAGACTCTACAATCTAAACCATGCCTCAATCCTAATTTCTGGTAGTGTCGCGGGTGAGGCAGGCGAGTTGTCAAGCGGGGCCTCGTGTGACAGGCTCTATGCAACCTGCGGGGGTGCTTCACGAGACGTCTATTGGATGACCCAAGGGGATTACCCTAACTAGAGTTTTTCATGATCTTTTCGCTCTCCACTACAGCCACAAAACCTTTTTTTCACTCTACCTTCACTTCCTCAGACTTGTGCAACTTTAGATGTATCAATGAGTACCTACAATAAAAATTTCACAATAATAGATATTCAATGTGCTCAATAGGTGTTGATGGGAGTCCCTTTCTCTCTTATTTATACTCTCCAAGTGCATTCTTTTATGGGTGATCTTCTAACTGTTTTCCCCAACTTCCCTCTTTTAGGGATAACCCACTTTCAACTACTTTACCCACTTGCAACCACTTTATCCATAAATAGTAAACTCACCACTTCTTGTTGAAAATAATGTATTTTTAATTATTTTCTTATTTCAACTTAATACATGATTAAATCCTAGTTACAACCACTTTGACTAGTAAACTTCTTCTAGGAGCTTCTATAATAATTGACTTCTTTGACCTTTTAGGAGCTTCTAGATAAATCATTAGGGTTCTCCAACTTCACTAAGACATATCTCCTCAACCGTGAGGAAATACATGACGTACCACATATCATCTAAAACGACATGACATGTATTATCCATGTATGATAGTATTTCATGAAAATTCAATGATCTTCATTACATTATTACTTATATAAACATGGGTTCCTTATACACACTTTTGGGGCTACCGGAATTTTCTAATGGAATTTCTTCAAGGGTTGACATCAAGGAAAACAAACCCATTTAATCAACAATATCCCACTTTGGCATTGATGGAAACACTATGATGAAACACTGAAGTCATGATGCTCATGCTCCCCCTATGAACATCACTTCCCCTGGAATCATGCCTCTATGCTTTCTCTCCATGCAACATCTGATTAATATACCCCCCTTTGAAATCAATGGAAAAGGTAACTTCCCTTCGAGGTTGTTCCCCCTTACTAAAATCTCCTTGGGGCTGCTCCCCCTAATTGAACTTCCTCTGTCCTCTCACGTGCTTCCTTGTGTAAATCTATGACATATAAGAAAAGAATTCAAAAGTCATTGTGGCACAGAAACTACTCCAAGTTTCTGGTCAAGATACTCAAAATCTTCCCTTGGAAGTGGTTTTGTAAATATATTTGCAATCTATTCTTTGGTCCCAACATACTCAACTCTAATGTTCTTATCTTCAACCTACCCCCATAGAAAATGAAACTTGATTGGAATTTTCTTCATCTTGGAGTGCATCACTCGATTCTTGATACACAGATGGCGCTTGTGTTATCACAAAATATGGGAATGGGATCATCATACTCAAACTGTATATATTTCAAGATTTGTTTCATCCATAGAACATGTGTAAAACATGTTGTTGATGCAATATATTTTTCTCGGACTGTAGACAATGATACTAATTATTGTTACTTGAAATTTACTCCACTTTTGCTTCTTCAATCATCAATGCAACCTGCCCAATCTGCATTTGTGTAGGAAATAAGTGATATATTCTTCCCTTTTGTATAACATAATCCAAAATCTTTTGTACCCTTGACATATATGAATATCCTCTTTACTGATAAAACATATGATTCCATTAGTGCTTCTTGAAATCGTGCCATCTATCCAACTTCCTAAATTACATCTGGTCTGGATGTTGTCACATAAAGTAAGTTTCCAATCATTGACATGTACTCCCTTTGAGTCATCATATTTACTTTACTTACAACTGATTTGCATAGGAGTATCAATTGGTTTGCAATCTTCCATTATGAACCTCTTTAGAATTTCTTTGATATACTTGGTTTAAGAGATAAAAATTCATTGGTTTCTTTGACATATCTGAAGACCAAAAAATAAATATAACTCTCCAAGTAATGATATGTCAAACTAATTCTACATATCCTTTTCAAATTTATGGCTCATCATGTCATCATCACTTCCAAGGATAATATCATCAACATAAACTTCAATTAACAAAATATTTTCTTGATTTACCTTGATGTAGAGGTTGTTGTTTGCATTCCCTTTCCTGAACCTTTGTTGTTGTAAGTATTTTTCCAGTCTAGAATACCATGCTCTAATGGATTGTTTGAGACCATACAATGCCTTCTTCAACTTGAAAACATAATTTTCATTCTCTGACAACTGAAATCCTTATGGTTTCTCAATGTATACTTCTTCCTCTAGATCCCCATTTAGGAAGGTTGATTTCACATCCATATGATACACTTTAATATTCTTATAGCATGCATAAGTGAGGATCAATCTGATTTCTTCCATTCTGGCAGTTGGGGAAAATGTCTCTCAAAGTCTATACCTTCAACGTGAGTGTATCCTTTACATACCAATATTTCTTTGTTCCTGGTAACATTTCCATCTTCATTCAATTTGTTTTTGAAGACCCATGTTGTACCAATCAAATTCTTGTTCCTTGGCCTTGGAACTAGTTCCCAAGTGTCATTCTTCTCTATATGATATAACTCTTCATCCATGGCTTTGATCCATAATTCATCCTTGTTGGATTCTTCAAAAATGCTTGGCTCAATTGTAGATACTAGTGCTAGGTGCAGTTGTTCTGGTGAATGAATTATTCTTCTAGTTTCAACTCCTGCATATTTATTCTCGATAATATGACCTAATGGATGATTCTTTTGTATTCATCTTCTAGGTTTGTTTGGAGTAACTTGATGATATTTATGTTCTTTCTCTTCTTCTTCTGACTACTCTTCTTCATCCTCCTCATATGCTACTTCTTATTCGTGAACCTGTTACATTGAATCCTTGCCTTCTTCTCTTATCCTACATCTTCTTGTCTCATCAAATGTCACATTGATGATTTCCACAATTTTGTTGATCCTTAGATTGAAGCATTTGTATGATTTCCTTGTGCTCGAGTACCCAAAAAGTATGCCTTTGTCAACACGAGAATCAAACTTTCCCATTCTCCCATATTCTCTTTTGATGTAGAATTTGCTTCCAAAAACTTTGAAATGCCTCACATTCGTTGGTATTCCTCTCCATAGCTCATAAGTATTTGTATCATTGTTGTTTATGAGCATTCCTCTGTTTTGAATGTGAATTGTTGTATGCACTTCCTGTACCCAAAAGACGTCTTTCAATTTGGAATCCATT
The DNA here is from genome assembly GCA_009831015.1 of Picea engelmannii. Lineage (NCBI taxonomy): Eukaryota > Viridiplantae > Streptophyta > Pinopsida > Pinales > Pinaceae > Picea > Picea engelmannii. The sequence goes on from ML779995.1 coordinate 864,362, forward strand.
AACATAGTTTGAGCCATTTCCTATAGTATGCTATTCTTCCTTTTGATGACTCCATTTTGTTGTGGTGTCCTAGCAATGGACAATTTCCTCTTTATCCCATGCTCACTACATAATTCCATAAATTCCTTTGAATTAAACTCTCCTCCATTGTCCGATCTCAAGCATTTTATTTTCAAATCTATTTCATTTTCAACCATCTCCTTGTACATATTGAAGTTCTGAAATGCTTCTGACTTCTTCCTGAGAAACAAACTGCAGCCATTCTTGTATAGTCATCAACCAATAGCATAAAATATTTCTCACCTTTCAACCTCTTTGTTCTAGTTGGTCCAACTAGATCAGTATTCATAATTTCCAGTGGTTTTTTGTGGAGTATTCCTTTGATTTGAACTTGGTATTGGTTTTATTTCCTTGTTGACAATGCTTGCACAATGTGTTGGTTGGTTTCATGATCTATGGAATTTCTCTTACTCCTTCCTTTTTATTTACCTTGATAAGATTATCAAGATTTATTGACCCATTCTTCTGTGTCATAACCAAACTTAATCTTACTTTCCTAAACAACACTTTTCATTTCGAATTTAACTTAGTACATATATGTTTCTTGCCGTTCTCACATCTATCACCACCACTCTTATTGAATATGCTTTTATTATATCGCATTTTTGTGAATCAAACACAAGTTTGTGACCTTGGTCACACATTTTACTTACACTTAGAATATTTTGTTTCATATCTTCCACTAGTAGAACATTTCCTTCCTTGGTATCCTTACTTCCAATATTGATTCTCTCTCTTTCAATGATTTTGGCTAAGTTTTCATTTCCAAAATAGACTGACCAATCTATTTCCTTTTTCAAAGTTAGAAACCTAACCTTATCACATGTCATGTACTTTGAACAAACATTGTCAACATTCCAACCATGTTTCTTATGTTGATCTTGTAGAGAAAGTGTGCCTTCTTCATTGTTGTACTGATTCTGCTTCCTTATCCATATTCTTTGAGGTTCATGTCTGTAATTGTTGTTGTTATGTTGTGATTCTCTTGGAGGAACTTTTATTCTACAATCTTTGGCCTTGTGTCCAAAGTTGTTGCACTTGTAGCATTATGTTTCAGTACTCAAGGATTCAAACCTTTTGTAGCTTCTTATCTGTATTTCACTAGGCCTTATTGAATAACCATTTCGTCCATAACTTTCATCGTTGTTTATGTTCCTGTAATTTTCTCTGCAATTTACAACCTTATGTCCAAAATTTTTACATGAATAACAAATTCCAAGGAAGATAGTTTGATACCTAGGAGTTGAAGATATTCTAAAAAGATTTACACTTATGAAACCTTCTTCTTATTGAGGCATTCTTGTTGTTTACTATTGTTGATTATGAAATATGCATCTTCTGGGTGGTGGAGTATCTTTGTGGTCTTCCTTATGAAACTTCTTGTCTTGTTCCTTCTTAGGAGATCCTCTAATTTTCTCTACGCAGCTTCTTGGTTTTGTTTCTTGATATATTTTTTTGGAGCTTGAGCCATTTTCTATTTGGTTTTATCCTAGTCCAGACTTGTCATGATGTGGCCTTTGACTGCTAATAATCTCATCCAAAAATTTAGAGTTGTTCTGCATGTTTTTCTTCTGAAGGTCTTTTCTCAATGTGACAATCTCTCCTTCCAAGTTTCCAATGATCCTGACTCTTTCTTGTAATTGTTCTCTAAGTGATTCTTCACTTATCTTGTCTTCCTCTTCTTAGATTTTAATTTAGTGATCATATTCTCTAGTTATTCAGAATTGTAATTATGAACTCCCTCTTTTCCTTTTTGTTCTTCCTAAAGTGACTTATTTTTCTTATTTTCCGTTTTTATAACTTCTATGGCACTCAACAATTCTTCTCTGTAGTCAACTTATTCCTCTTCATATTCTTTTTCAAATCCTTCTTCATCGAAATATTCTACCTCCATGAATAATACCCTTCCTGTATCACTATCACTAACTTCATATTCATCTGATGAGGAGTTGTCTTCTTTGGTGCAAAGTATTTTCTTGAAAAAAATATTTTTGATTCTTTTGCCTTCGTATATTTGTTTCCTCTTAGAGCCATCTTCTTCATTTATTTTATTTTTCTTATGGTGACACTTATTATCAAAATGACTAATACCATCACAATTAAAACAAATCAACAAAATCTTCCATTTATATTGTTGGTTCCCTTTTTCAGTCTTCTGACAAAGTTGACCACTTCTTCATCATCTTCTAAGATATCGTTGTTTCTACTATCTGAATTTTCCTTTTGATTTTCCTTTTCCTTTGTCTTATTAGATTCTTTGAATGTTTCTTCCCTTGTAACTAGATTGTCTTACTCTTTTCTCATCTCATACATTGTGAATGTCCCATGCAACTCATCCATGGTTAGTGTAGCTAGGTCCACTCTCTCTTCTAGTGCTGAAATATTTGAATCAAATCTCATTGGTAGGGATCTCATTACCTTTTTGAAAACAACTTGTTCCTTTAACTCATCTCCCATACCTTTGATATTGTTTACTACTTCATTAATTCGTAGAAATTAGGCTGGTATGTCTTCATATTCATTCATCTTCAGTTTTTCAAAATTTTCTCTGAAAATTTGAAGTTTATCTTCCTTGACTTTCTCATCTCCTTTGTATATGTTCTTTTGTTTGTCCCTGATTTCTTCTATGGAATCACAATGCATAACCTTGGTGTATATTGATTTAGTCAAACCATTCAGGAGTGCACTTGTATCTCTTGAATTATTTTCTTCAAGTTTATTTCCATCTTTATCTATTGGATTGGTTGGTTCTTTGTATCCATCTACTATTGAATTTATATGATACCAATTGTTGGATTACTGAGAGGGGGAATGAATTAGTAATAGATATTTTTAATCCTTTTTAACTATAGTATATAAGTGTTTTTAACTTTATGATCAGTTTACCAATATCATTCAACAAGTGCAGAATAAATAAACCATGAATAATCATCAATCATACACATACACACTACACCAATATTTTTACGTGGAAACCCAAGGCGGGAGAAAACCACGAATGATTTTTCTTATATGTATTTAAGAAATACATTCATTGGAAGCACCAAAATCCTTTGTTCTCTAGTTGCAACTGGAAGAAGGCTCCAACCCCCTATATTTTTAGGCTACAACCTGATGGAAGCTCCAACTCCCCAATTCTCTAGCTCCAACCAAAAGGTGGATACAACCCCCTATGTTCTCTGGATACAACTAGAAGGTGGCTACAACCACCTATCCTTGCCCCGTCCAACCACCCTAAAGTATAAGTGCCAAATAAATGATGAAATCAATGTCACTCTGTCACTATGAAATATGTAATTGTAAACCTATACCAATCTATACCAACAACCTATAGTCAATATGTACCAATAACATGTAGTCAACCTGTACCAATAACTTGTACCAACATGTACCACAAAATGTACCAATATTCTCCTCAATAGATCAAATCTAATAACATAGATCTCATACCCAATATCACAAGAATATAACTCGAACTGTGTGCAACTATGTCTCTCTAGTCATGTGCCATACATATGCAAAGAATCATAATCATGTATAATAAACCCTCACATCAACCAGACATCAAAACCTCACTGTTATGAATCCTCAAAATGTACCAATAACTTCAGCAACACACCTCAACCAGAAATCCCTCAAACATGTACCACTAAATCATATACCAAAACCACTAAAAAATTACTCTCACAATGTACTACAAGATATTCAAATAAATCAAACTAAGTGCAAAATCAATGTACTTCACCATATATTCCTCATAATGTTTACTACAACAAGAACCATACAATTAATGATATATTTAGGAAAATAACCAACCTCACAAGACCATACCTCTACCATATACAAGAAAATGCCTCAAATATATCCCAACAAAGTGTGCCAATGATAAATAGAAAGTATACCATCCATGTACCTCTGTAGATATGACTTATGCAGCATATAAAATATAGCCAATGATATCCCAAGGGAATATACTCAACCTCATATGACCATACCTCAAGCTATCAAAAATATCCAATTATGTAACATACCTTTTTTATCTTGTAGCTTCATATGACAAACCTAAACATTGTAACACTTCCTGTAACCTCTTCTCAGCCTATGTAACCTGAACCATGCCTCAATTCTTATTTTTCGTAGAGCCTTGTGTGATGTAGGAAACGTTTCAAGCGAGGCCTCGCATGAGAGGCTCTACACGACCCGCGGGGGTGCCTCATGGGACGTCTATTGGGTTACCCATGGGGATGATCCTAACTAGAATTTTTTGTGATCTTTTTACTCTCCATTGTGGCCACAAAATCTTTCTGTCACTCTACCTTTTCTTCCTCATACTTGCACAACTTTATATGTATCAATGAGTACCTACAATAAACCTTTCACAATAATATATATTCAATGTGCTCAATAGGTGCTAATGGGAGTCCCTTTCTCTCTTATTTATACTCTCTAAGTGGCTTCCATTAGGGGTTATCTTCTAACTGTTTTACCCAACTTCCCTCTTTTAGGGATAACCCACTTTCAACTACTTTACCCACTTGCAACCACTTTATCCAAAAATAGTAAACTCATCACTTCTTGTTGCAACTAGTTTATTTTTAATTATTTTCTTATTGAAACAAATTAACCCATGATTAACTCCTAGTTACAACCACTTTGAATAGTAAACTTATTCTAGGAGCTTCTAGAATAATTGACTTCTTTAACCTTCTAGAAGCTTCTAGACAACTCATGAGGGTTCTCCAACTTCATTAAGCCATATCTCCTCAACCGCGAGGAACTACGTTGTTGGTTGTGGAGCCTGATTATCTTCCTGATTCATAGGTCCTTTCTTTCAGCCGTGCTTATACCCCATGAAGTATTTACACCCTAGAAGTATGTACACTCTTCCACATGGGGGAGTGCAGAGGGGGGGTAACCCCTCTGCGGGGTCCGGGGGCGAAGCCCTCGAAGGAAAAATTGCCTTATAAAAGTATATTGTAATTTCATTGTAAATCTGGACTGTTCATTATAAGGTCGCAGATCTAATGGTAGAGATTATGTTAGGGTTTTTTTTTCCCTAGAAGGCAACCCTCTTTTATAAGGGAAATGTATCGCGGCTATGATTTGGTGGTGAATATTGTATTCTGAGAGAGGATATTGTGAGAGAAAGAAGAGGAAGTTACAGCGGGTTTTGCTATAGGTTGTATCCCTTCA
>ML779995.1:873636-906151 GCA_009831015.1 Picea engelmannii
GAAGATGGACAATTGAAGATGGAAAAGATACACACTAGCCAGAATCCTGCAGACATGTTAACAAAGGGAGTAACCAGGGAGAAACTGAGTTCTTGCTCAATTTCAGTTGGTCTTCAAGAATGAATATGAAGATGAGAAATTTTTTAGGTCCAAGAAGGTTCAGAGTCCAGCATATACAGCAGCGGTGGAGTTGTTGAGATCAGTCTCCAAGTGGGAGATTGTTGGTTGTGGAGCCTAATTATCTTCCTGATTCATAGGTCCTTGCTTTCAGCCGTGTTTATACCCCATGAAGTATTTACACCCTAGAAGTATGTACACTCTTCCACGCGGGGGAGTGCAGAGGGGGGGTACCCCCTCTGCGGGGTCCGGGGGTAGCATCCCCCGATGGGGGTTCGGGGGCAAAGCCCTCAAAGAAAAAATTGCCTTATAAAAGTATATTGTAATTTCATTGTAAATCTGGACCGTTCATTATAAGGTCGCAGATCTAACGGTAGAGATTATGTTAGGGTTTTTTTTTCCCTAGAAGGCAACCCTCTTTTATGAGGGAAATGTATCACAGCTATGATTTGGTGGTGAATATTGTATTCTGAGAGAGGAGACTGTGAGAGAAAGAAGAGGAAGTTACAGCGGGTTTTGCTGTAGGTTGTATCCCTTCATTTGCTGGATAATAATAAAGGAAGGACCTGGCAATTTCTCTGGTGGACGTAGCCCACACTGGGTGAACCACGTAAATCTGTGTCTTTCTTGTATTGTGTGTCTTATGTGTTTTGTTTCTGCATTTGTTTTATTTTATTGCTCTGCAGTCCTGTTTTTCTAACATACGTCACGTACCACATATCACCGGAAATGGCACGAAATCTACTATCCATCTATGATAGTATTTGTGAAAATTCACTGATATTCATTGCATTATTCCTTATATAAACATGGGTTCCTTATCCACACTTTTGGGGCTGCCGGAATTTGCTACCAGACTTGCTTCAAGGGTTGACATCAATAACAACCAAACCAATTAAACAACATTGTGTAGGGTAGTGAAGGGGAGTGTCATGGCTAATCCATGATTTTTTTTCACCCTAGTCATATCATGGTATGGATTGGGGGTGGAATCCATAGTCGATTCCTAAAATTGGGCAGTAAATCACTCCTTGGAAATTAGTTTGGAGGACTTGTCTTTAATTACAAATAAGAATTCATATTGTCTTTGTTTGGAATTCTTTTTGTTGATAATTCATTGTGTGATTCCATCTTTTCAATTGTTAATGAATGATTTTGTATACACAAGGTGAATTCCATTACTATTTTATATTTACATATGAATTATGGATTATCTTTCTACTATAAGCCAAGTTACCCTCATAGTGGGTGAAATTTTTCATTAATGAAGAGGAAATTTCATATTGAGTACTCCAATGGCCAAGGTAGAAATATGAGAATGCTACATAACCTAAGATATATTATTGAATATTTGAGGTGATCAAATGAATAACATCTTTAACCTAAAAGATTAATTATGTCTTATAATTTGGTTTGGATTTTAATTTCTTTTTTGTCTTTAGGAAGCTTCAAACTGTAGGTTTTGTTACTTTTACTATGTGGAAATTAGTTTTTTTTTTATTTCAAATGCTAATTGTTTAGCACTTTGAGCTTGACCCTCGCATGGTGTTCATTTGTTATGTATTTGAGTTGCTAAATATAGATTGAAACCATATTGCTCAATGAACAACCTAATATTAAATGGTGTTCAATGCCCATCTACATATAGAAATGTCAGAACATACCAAAATGTAGACACTTGTTATATGGCTACATAATTTGACAACAACAAGCAATGATTTGATTAATTGCCAGGAACCATAAAGTCCAATTTTGAAACTTATCACATGTAATGCACTATGTTAAATTTATATGGTTTGGTGTTTTGGGTCTCATGTTTATAAAACAAGTGCAACAAATTTTCCACTCTTGTCTGAAGAAAGTGAAGAGGAATAAAGGTGGACGTTGGGTACATGCCATAAAATCAATGATTCTAAAAGTGTTAACTATTTATACATAGTACCACACTCGGTTGTAAGTGAAGGTTTTATAGAGGAGAGAAAGAGAAACATAATTCTTAATTATGTAGCTTGATATAATCTAAGTTTTCATTTGGGAGGATACCACCACCACACATATTCCACTATACACAAGGGAGAGGTGTTCATTCTCCATGTGTCATCTCAATTAATAAGAGCATTTCATAGACCGCATGTTGTCACTTCAGTCAAGGTTCATGTAAGAAATGGTTTTGTTACAAGGAAAATCATTCTATGGCATGGGGTAAACCACAATATATGGAAATGACTATAGAAATCAACTCTAATCTCAAGTATGTTATATAAACAAACATGCTAACAAGACAAGATAAAGAGCTTACATCATCCAGACGTTCGATGAAGTCCACCATTGAGCACTTGACTCAGAACAATACACCTGCAACTTGTCCTCAACAATCAAGATACACAAGCATATGGTGATAATATATAAAGTTAGCACATATAATAGCATAATCCATCATTATTCATAACAAATATGCCCATGTAATAACAATTCAAATATTTGCAAGACATTAATTGGATAAGAAAAGAGTATTTCTATTAAAATTTCATCAACAAAAGTGTATGAACGAGAAAATTTTGTGTCAGAATGTTTGAAACTAAGAATCTAAGTCCCTTCCAGCTGGGCCTCCACCACTTCAATCCTCCACCAAAGGAAAGCTCATACAAGAGAGACAATAAGGTTCTCCATCTAATAGGGACGATATTCAGGGTTGAACAATGTGATCATACCTAAAAGGACAAAGGGATGCAAACTCAATATGAAGTGAATAATTTCTCCAGAGTAACTTTGCTCTCAAAGTTGAATTCTTCTCCTCTTCTCCACAACTTGGATAAGGCCCATTTATAGCCTTCAAATGGAACTGAGGGGCCGATTCGAAACGTTTCTAGTATATGGAAGGTCAAGGATCATGGATCTCATGACATGACATGGAAACACGGCACCATTATTTAATTTTGAGCACAAAACCCGATGTGCATGGGTTGTATTGGTACAACATGTGTATACACATGTTGTATAGTTTTTAGGGCATGTATATGTGGAAAAATATAATTTTTATCTCTGAAAACTATAAAAGAGGACTTCAAGTCTGCATAGGGAAATGGAAAAGGCCTTCTGAGCAAGTTTGCATGGGGTGAGTAAAATCTTGCTATAACAGATGCCCCCTAATGTGTGAGGTTAGAGGAGTATCTGTGATGGATGAAATACATTATAATTCTCGGAAGTGGAGTAATGGAGACCTAGCTGGATGAACTAGTTTCTCATAAGAATAGTACAATCCATAATGACTCTGCACACATGGATGCCAATTTGAATTACAATGCAGATCCATGTGGAAATATACCAAATAGTTGTTCATGGCCATGAATAGGAAATACAAAAGTAGATACATGCCATAGGATGTCATATTCATGAACAAGGCCCAGTGAAAACCAGTCTCAAAATCAATCTGAATATGTTTGTATACAATGGAGTACAATATGATCTCCCATGATCACTGAAGTCATATAGGTACTGGTCCAATGAATGATAGCAAAAACTCAAGAAAGTTGTGACTATGAACTCATTTCTTCAAGTCGTCTACATGATCAGCCAAATGTGAAAGTCTACATCGTGTGAATAAAGGAGTTGAGGTTGAACACAATGAGACTTTGTTTGATTACCATTCATTAAGGTATACTGTTAACAAACGCGAGACAACCTACCGATAATGAAACTAGGTATCAAGGCACCGAGTAAATTCTTCCAAGTGTGAATAAAGGTGTTTAGGTCATACACTTGAAGAATCCAACGATCGGGAGACATTGATTTATTTCCAACTGTCAATGGCAAGAGAAACTTCCACTGATGACTGTAAGCCTCTGGGTACTCATAGGACTCTAGGTCTCATTTCCAGAATAGATGGGTTGAAATCGATGGAAGGAGACTCATGAAAAGGAGAGCATTAAGGCATATCTCATCATTCAGCACGAGGCGAAAAGAAAGATCTTGATGATTTGGAGGAACTCAAATGAGGAGCATGTTTATGAACCAACAACCTTGTGCATCTTTCACATGCACCAGATGCATGAAGTGCAAGAAAAATACCCTCTAAATAGCATCCAATAAGGGAATGTTTTGACAAAGGCGAGGAAACCACCAATAAGGATAATGAATCCAAGGCACTGCATGAATCCCAATGTGCGAATAGATTTATTATCGTCGAACATAAGGGAAACCCCCCAGTCATCAACCAATGAGGATATGTAAACTATTGGGTTCAAGGTTACCTACCCATAAGAAAAGTAGGACAAGGGTGCATGGTAGGAATGCAGCTTCATGTAACTATGAGATACAGTGAGGGTATGGCCGACATGAAAAGACAAGGGTCCTGAGAAATGGCTAACACGGGCTGATAGACATCCTTTGAACAAGAGAATGAGACATATGGATGACTCTAGCAGCATAGACTCAATGATGAAACTTTGTGATGCAAGAGGCACCAATCAAAATTTCCATAGGGACTGTAAGAGTAACCAGTCAGGGGAGTAAACTCTTAGTAACAAGATTGGCTTCGTAAGGTCATGCTAAACCAAAAATTTTGATGACAAGTGGACTTAAAATTTTGTGCTATGTTCAAAGGAGGCACAAATGCTTCCAACATAAGGTAATAATGTTTTCTCACACGTCTTTTTTTTTCATAGTCAAATGAATGATATGATATAGATGAGGAAATGAGTGTCGCGAGTAAGAAACTAGTTCCAATAGTGGAACATACATATTCTCAATGCAAGGAGGTGCATGCAGGATATGGACACTCAGGGGAATGTTTCCTCTTGGGGTATAGGGTGTCAAGTTTCAAAGGATATAAACAAGGCTCTTCTTGGATGATGATGCAAGCTGCTGAAGTTGTAGGCGTATTATGCGAAAAAGAGAATCGACAATAGGCTCAATGCTGCAAGCAAGAGAATGAGATGCAATTACAACTTAATGCCAAAGAATGTCCTTTTTCATAAATTTAGTCTACTTGATTTGAAAAAGGTTTAAACTTACACCAAATAGACGTCCTTTCAAATCCAATTTACGAGTGTGAAAGAGACAAGTTCACTCAGAAATATTTTCACTTTTTGAGAGAGTCAGAAAAGAGATTAAACCAGACTCGTTGATGCTATTCTAAGCATCATATCATGGGGGATTCTAGGGTTCACGTGCAAGACTTCTTTGAAAGGTAAGCAACTTGCGAACAACTTACACAAGCTTGGGAAAACCCAAAGTTTTCCAAGTAGAGGATGATAAAATACTTGCAGAGGCTACCTTCTCTATGATATATCGAGGAACGCCCCTTATTTGGAAGGGTGTAGAAGAAAGAATTTGATACCCCACAAGACCATCCCATTCAAAAAAAACCTCCCTAGTGCTTGGAGGGAGCGTACTCGGTGAGAGTGGAAAACTCTCTTGTTAATAAGGTACGGGACTAGAAATTTTAATGATATGGTTAAAAGATGCATCACTCCTCAAAACATGAGTGGTATCGGCTGAAGATTGCATCGACGTGACTGTTGTGTCAACCAGAGAAGAATCAGGATGTTGGGAAACCAAAGGAGACTCTGAACGCGAAGGGATATCAGGTAAGGATTGTGCTTCTGGTGTCACTGCAGTAGTATGGCACCAATGAGTAAGGTGATTCCCTTTGCAAATCCTACAAAGGAACTTGGTATTACTTCCTATGCGTTGAGGCTCGTCAATCATATGAATGCCCCTAGCATGACTTATAGTGGTTGGTGGCATGCTCTCAGCATGACTTGCAGAGGCTAGTGGCTCATCTCCAACATTATTTACAGAGGTTGGTGATGTACATGCAGTGTGACTAACAATGTCTAGAGTTGTGCCCCCAGCCTAACTCACAGCGACTGGTTGTGGAATTTGAGACCAAGGTTCCTAGAAAGACTGGGTTTGAGAAATCGTAGTCCAGTAAGGGTTCTGATCTCCACCCTGGTGTTATAAAAATATTTCCTCACCCCATGAAAAATTGCTCATAAGGCCTTTTCTGTTTCCCTATGCGGACTTAAAGTCCCCTTTTGTAGTTCCTAGATCTAAAAATTATATTTTTCCACATATATGCACCCTAACAGTTATACAACATATGTATATGTAGGTTGCAAAATTGCAAACTATGTACATAGGGTTTTGTGCTCAAAATTAAAAAATGGTGTCGAGTTTCCATGTCACGTCATGAGATCCATGATCCTTGACCTTCCATTTATTGGAAACGTTTCGACTCGACCCTTCAGTTCCATTTGAAGGATATAAATGGTCCTTATCCAAGTTGTGGAGAAGAGCAGAATAATTCAACTTTGAGAGCAAAGTTACTCTGGAGAAATTATTCACTTCATATTGAGTCTACATCCCTTTGCCCTTTTAAGTATGAACACATTGTTCAGCCCCCAAGATCTCCCCTATTTGATGGAGAACCTCATTGTCTCTCTTGTATGAGCTTACCTTTGGTGGAGGATTGAAGTGGCGGAGGCCCAACTGGAAGGGACTTAGTTTCTTGGTTCCGAATGTGCTGACATGAAAGTTTGTCATTCATACACTTATGTTGATTACATTTTAATATAAATACTCTTTACTCATCCAATTGATTTCTTGCAAATATTTGAATTCTTATTCCATGGGCTTATTTGTTATGAATATTGATGGATTATGCTATTATATGTGTTAACTTTATATATTATCACCATATGCTTGTGTATATTGGTTGTTGAGGACAAGTTGCAGGTGTATTTCTTTGAGTCAAGTGCTCGATGATGGAATTCATCGAACATCAGGACGAGGTAATCTCTTTATCTTGTCTTGTTAGCATGTTTGTTTATATAGCATACTTGAGATTATAATTGATTTCTGAAGTCATTTTTCGTCTGTTGTAATTTACCCCATGCCATAGAGTGATTTTCCTCATAACATAATTGGAAACCATACTGGATATTGAATCTTCTTTTGGGGGTTTAGAGTGTCTTTTCTCCTTTGATTTTTCTCATATACCTTGATTTTCTTGTTTTGTGATTGCTTGACAGCCTCTTTTCATTTTGATTCTAAGTTTCTTGGCCTTATCCTTAACCTGGCAATGTTTCAATACATATACTTGGTTTTGTCACTTCAGTCAAGGTTCATGTAAGAGATGGCTTACAAAAAATATTTTTTCACACATTCAATACCTTTGATTATATATTAAAATGTTACCCATATAATGCTTAATTCTAGTTTAATTAAAAGTGATGATGTTAGGTACATGAGATTTCAATGTCATGAAAATCCGAAAATTTGTATGGCATGACATACAATGAATGATCTCCTTAGTACTTGATAATTCTATCCATTGAGGATATTGTCTTTAACCTATGAAAATATCTAGCATCAATTTGTTCATTGATTATAAGAAGTACCAATTCATATTCACTTTGTTTGATAAACGCACTTAGGAAGATGTTTAACACATTGAGATATACATATAAGTACATTGTATTTCTAATGTGGCGTGGATATTTACAAAAGGAGAGGAAAACCATTATAAAACACTATAAGGGTTCACTTAGTAAACTTATGGAATAATACTTTCATTTTCTAGATAATAAAGAATATCTCTAATTCATTTTATATCTCCCAAAAATATCTTGTTGAACTCCCCCTAGTAAATATTTCCAATTAACCCCCACCCCAACAACATTTTCATTAGATATCCTAAGTGTCCATTTTTTAGTGAAATTTTCCATATCCCTTTTTATTTATACCCATAGTATGTTGGTATCAATATATTATCCACCTTTTACCTACTAATCTTTAATGTTCTTCTTCTTTCTTCTAACTTTGAAAACCCCTATGATTTTTCATGCTAAGATCTAATGTGGAATGAAAATTTACAAAAGGAGAGGAAAATATTTATAAAACACTATAAGAATTCACTTAATAAACCTTTAGAATAGCACTTTCATTTTCTAGATAATAAATAACACTCCTAATGCATTTTATATCTCCCAAAAATATTTTGTTGAACGCCCCTGCAATACACATTTCCAATTAACCTCCCCCCAAAAGATATTTTCATTAGATATCCTAGGTGTCTATTTTTTAGTGACAATTTTCATTTCCCTTTTTATTTATACTCCTAGTATGCTTGTCCTAATATAGTATCCACCCTTTAGCTACTAATCTTCATTGTTCTTTTTCTTTCCTCTAGCTTTGAAAACCCTTGTTATTTTTCATGCTCAATCTAGTTCAAGTTTCCTCCTTCTTATGCCTTTGAAAGTAGCTATATCTGTGTTCATAGGTAAATTAAAATAGAACCTCCCAATATATATATCCATATATATGTTAAAATACCCTTTCATTCCCTCACTACCAAGCAACCTTGTGTTCATAGGTAAATTAAAATAGAACCTCCCAATATATATATCCATATATATGTTAAAATACCCTTTCATTCCCTCACTACCAAGCAACCTTGTAGACGTTATTGGTCTTCATAGAGCCAAACAAAATAAAGGAAGAAAGTTGGAAAATATTCTAAAGATATCATCTAACTTATTTATAGGATAAAATCTAATTTTTCCTCCTCTTTTGATGATGGGTAAACTTTTTTCTCAAAACATATGATAACAAAGTGGTTCCTACCACATTCTATCATCCTCAATAGAACATAGAAATCATTTTTTCAAGGCACAAACTCCTTTGCATTATAGCCACATATGATTTGGGTTAGTGGTTACATGTGACTTAGAGTGAAAAATAAAATTAGGGACATCTCTTTCCCTCAAGGTCAATGTATTCTTAATTTTCATGTTTTTAAAATTTCAAATGTCCCTGAGTTAACTAAAAAATGAATAATCAATGGAAATTACTTTGAAGTAGTTGGTTATTTTTTCACCAACTTCTGGGTAAAATGTCAAGATATGTTCAATGTTCACTTTTCTATTGTTACGAAAAATTCTAACACCTTAGTGAAAATTCTTCACAAGGTGTCAATACTAGTGTAACATCGGAATATGTCACCACTGTCACCTTAGCAACAACTTCCATATTTTTAGTGAAGGATTATATCCAACACGAGGGAGGCTTCTCTAGTATTACTTAGGATTTATTATAATAAATTCTAAGGCCTCCTAAGTATCTACCCAAAATTCCACCAATGAGATATGTCAAGCAAGTTAGGGTTTAGGTGGCTAATGTAAGTCAATTCCATATTTGATTCAAGATATCCTAAGGCTGATCCAAGGGGTTTACCAAGAAATAATATCATATTAAACAATCCCTAAACCAATCAAATTTGAAATTAATGATGGTTATTGAAAAACTGGTAACAAAAATAATAAATTAAAACAATAGAACAAGTTATAACAACAACAATAGGTTCATCCCTTGACACAATAGATAAGCAAGTAAAATAGGGCTTGAGAGATGGTTAAAATTAGGTTTTTAGATAACAAACAAATTATAAAATTATAAATTCATATAACATCCAAGAAACCCTAGATTTCCAAACCAACTAATTGGGATAAAAATAAAATCAACAATGCAATTTAGGGATTTAATATGATTTCCAAGTCAAATGCATGAACAAATACCAAAACATATAGGTCTTTTATGGATAAAATGATTTACCCTAAAACATTAAATTAAAGTAGAATTTTATGTTTTATAATTGACTAAAAGGTGAAAGCCTAATTCCTACTATATTTTATGGGCATATGATGTCAATCAAGGAATCTGTTGAAGAGATGTAAGTAGATATAGGGTTTTCCACTACAAACCCTAGAACATCCTCCTAGTTCCTTACAACACTTAAATATTATTCAAGGGAATATATTCCAATAGTAATCTTACAAGAAATTTGAAAAGAGGGATTTGTTTAAGAAAAAATGAAGAGAATGCACAATCACCACTAGAGAAGCACAAATACACTTATAATCATTCATAGACAAAATCCACAAGATAAAGTAAGACCAATTACTCAATAAATCATTCAATCTTCAAAACCCTAGCAATGAGCATCCATGAATAAGGAAATTCATCCACAAGACAATATTTAGAAGAAGTCACTCTAATTGTCCATACATATCAATTTTAGAGAAGAGAAATAGTAGACAAGTAGTAGTATTTCTCCAAGTAGCAATGATTTACAAATGAGAAGTGCTTCTCTTATTTATATGAGAGATCAAGAACACTTCTCACTAAGAAAAATCCCTAAGAACATAAAATAATTCAATTATCTCTTACAAACCCTAGAGATAAGGCTACAAAAACATAAAATATCCATGATGCAAGAGTGGATAGGTAATTGAGACCCCCAACGATGACTCCAAAATGAAGTAAATATGCTCTAATGCCAAATTGGTCATCATAAATGCATGCTAGATGCAACACATGTGGCATGAATGACCTCAAAAGGTGTGACATCTCATCAAATGTGACAAATCATCAAGAAAAGGTGTAGCATCCCATCATCAACGTGTCATGTCATCTCACGTGGATGTGAAGACGTCTCAACAATGGTGGAATCTCCTCATAAGGATCGATGTCCTCAAAATAATGTGAAATGACCTCTCAAACATGGTCAAGGAGGGGCTCATGTGGTCAAATGTATCCATACAATGTGAAGGCATGTACACATGTCAAATTCAACATAGAAAGTGAGTTGTGTCAATGTAAAAGTTATTACATATATCACATTAAGTATCCTCTTCAAAATTCACACTAGCTCATAAAATTATACAATTTTCCAAGTTTAGGTATGGGAGGATCACCATTAATCCATATTAGGTGTGTTAATACCCACGAAAATGATTATTTACCAAGGAACCCATCAAGGAGTATGTGTAATGGCATATGGCATGGTTTGGGTTTACTTTATGGGTGGTGGCATAGTCATGTGATATTATGTATGATATTCATCCTTATGAGTAACTTTGTATGAGGGATTGCCTAGGAAATGAGTTTCCCTTTCCTCAACATTGTGTCTTTCCAAACCCCTATCTTCCTATTTATTTATTCATTCAATTTTTTTTTGGATTTTCACATTCATTTGATAATTCCTTTTTAGGTATGCATTCATTGCATAGGACTTGGGGTGAGGGCCTCTTAGCAAGGGGGAAGATATCATGATTCTTTATTATTTATTGGTTCTCATATTTTCTTTTATTTCTTCTTTGTTTTTCTTTTTATTTTGATTTTAGCATTTTCTCTTTCTATATATATATTTTTATATCAATATACATCAACCTCAAGCATTCTAGCTCATTATTCTCATGGGATTATAAATCATGAACCTTTATGTGTGACATATGAAAACCAACCCAAAATAAGGGATAATAGAAATGGGAAATATGGATCATGTTACATATGGATTAGGATATGGACACATTACCCACATCAAGGCCCCCCAGTAGTACAACATTTCTCGAGAGTGGAAACACTTGAATGGGAAATGATGATGACCACCAAGGTGAAGCAAGGAAAAAGGTATAAGTTCAAGTCATCATGATCCATCATTTGAATCAACCCATGGTCAATATTTTCATGTCAAATAAATTGAGCATTAACACTTTATATGAATCATTAAAATAAGGTACCTCATGTGTGTCATGCACCATATCATCTTATGTGAGTGAGATGAGCATAAAGTGGGAGGAATGGATGGGAAACTATATATGGACAATCCTGAAAGTTGTCATCAGAAACATTGTCTATGATGTGGATCATGGGAGAAAAATATCATCTAGTTACCCCTAGATGTGAGGGGGTAAGATCTATCCCCAACATGGAAACGTTCTCTCACCGTAGAGCACATGAGAACATCAACAATATATGGAACTCTATGACCTGCACTCTGCATAAAAATTAAAAGATATCCTACTACATTATAACATAAAAGAATCAATAAAGTTTAGCAAGGGGATACAATCCCCCTGGTAGATGGAAAGTATAAATGAAAAGCAAAAAAATCATATATAATCATTTTTTTAGACAAGACTAAATCAAAACCATAGCTAATTATAAATGCATATGGTTAGGAAATAATCGAAATAAAGTAAGTAATAAAACACAATCAATAATCATAGCACACAACATGACCTAAAACTACCTACCAAATGCTGCAATTCACAAAATCAAGTGTCAGTTGGAAAGTAAAGTTTGAGAAGCTCTCCATTAACTGGAAAAGGAAACCTCTCTCCATCTAGGTTGTATAAGTAAAATGAGTTAATTCCAGTCTTCCTCTCAATTCTATAAGGACCAAGAAAAATACTATCAAACGTTTTGTGCATACATGAATTTTCCTTTCTCTTGTCCCACATGAGTACAATCTCTCATTCTTCAAGTTTTTTCTTTCTTGATTTATCATAAAATATCCCTTTGATGTTATCTTGAGTTATTACCATTTGATCAAAAGTATGTCTTCTCGACTCATCCAATTCTACAAGTTGCTATCTATGTCCTTGCAAAGCCTCATAATATATTATAAAATGGTGCATAAGATGTAATATAGGAATTTGGAGGTGAATAGGCAATTTTTCTTCTATTGCATACACTAATTCAAAAGGGATTTTCCCAGTAGAAGTCTTAGTCATGGTACAGTATGACCATAACGCATATTTTTTCTTATTATCCTAATTCTATTTATTATCACCCACATCCTTCTCAATGATATTCATAAGGTTCTTATTACTGGATTTGGCTAATTCATTATTTTGTGGCTAATAGTTAGAAGAAAGAGGTAGAACATTTCCATACATGAAGCAAAAATTTGACAAACCAAAGGAGATAAAATCATTTGCATTATTAGTGGTGATTTTTGTTGGGGCACCAAATCTTGTGGTTATTTTGTATTCAAGGAAATTCATCACATCCTCTTTAGTTTCCTTCTTTGTAGGTATGGCCTCTACCCATGTAGTGAAATACTTTATGGCAATGAGGACCCATAAGTATCTATCGCTAGAATTATCTTTAAACTCACCAACAAAATCCAACTCAATGTTGAAAAGGTGCTTCAACAATAACTAGTTTGAAAGGTAAAGTGGGAAATCATTGTTTCCTTGAGAAGAATTGGCATTATTTACAAGCCCTAACATAATCATGAGTATCAATGAATAGAGTAGGCCAATAATAAACTATTCTCAAGATCATATGGGATATGGTATGGGTTTCAAAGTGACCTCCAAAAAATCCTAAATGGAATTCCCCAACTAACTTGTTGGCTTCATATTTTTTAACATGCCTAAGGATTATTTCATCAGGGTTTCTCCAACCAAGACCATCCTAGGTAAAAATAAACTCATGTATTTTAATCTTAAAGATCTTCTCTTATTATCAAATAAGTAGCTAGGATATTATAGATTCTTCAAGTAACAAATAATGTTTGAATACCATTCATCATTTTCCAACTCACTCAAAATAGCATTCACTTAGTCACTTTCACCTAATTCAAAGTGTTGGAACACTTATACTGAGAGGGGGGGTGAACAATATAAGACTGATTTTTATTTTATTTCAATATTTCCTTACAATATTTATCAATGTTTTATTTTACCAACTCTAACAATCAATGATAAATGCACAACCATGCAATTCATAGTATACAGAGATTTAACATGGAAACCCAAATGGGAGAAAACAACAAAATAATTTGTTTATAAGATCATGTAGGCACCAACCTCTAGGAGACACCAATATCCTTAGTTGAGCACCAACTCAGCTCTTCCTGTGGGAACCAACCTACATCATCAATATTTTCAAGCACCAACATGTAGGAGACACCAATCCCCTTGTCTGATCACCAACTAAGCTCTCCTTGTAGGCACCAACCTACAGTTGTTATATTCACAGGTACCCACCTACAGTAGATATCTATCTCCTCAATTTTCCAATAATATCAGAATGCCTCTTTCCTTCAAATTTTCACCTACACAAATTTGTTGCTTCGTCTCTGGTGTCACATAAATTTCTTTGTTGCCACATAAATTTCCACCAGTTCGCATTCTGCATGAATTCATAGATTCCTTAGAACTTGCACCTCCTAAGCACCCTTAGACAACTACATTAATATTTATTTCATTTCCTACCACTTGATTAATTTTGAGCCTCATCTCCCTTAATATCTCATACTCATCCTTTCACTTCTTCACTTCATGTCAAAACAATCATGGCATTGTTAATTATAGGCTCCATACCTCCATGGATTTGTCCACATACAAAATATCATGCTCAATAGGTTGGATCCAGATCTCTTTGAATCTTCCTCAAAATAGGGTTGAAAAAATCCTTCGAAAATGATCTCAAACCCATTATTGTTTGATGTGTGATCTACTCATTGGTCCCTCTGTATAATCATTAATGAAAAATTATCGTCAAATCATCCCTTGAATCAAATCGTAACCATCGATCTATTCTTTTCCTACCATAATAAGAAAAATTACCTGAATGCTCAACAGTTTTCTGATCTTTCCATGTTTTGATCTTGTCTGTCGATCCAGTTCCCCACATTCCCCAGATATCGGTACTTCCAGGCCCATAAGCCCAGAAGTCCCTCGAGATATCGAATTACAGAGATACAGGGCCCTTGGGCTTTAACACTTCACAAATTCAATAGAATTTTGATATTTTATATGTCGGTGTACTAACCAATACATGTGGCTATATCCTCCAATGGCATGTGGACTAACTATACCACTACATAGGACTAGCATGTCATGACACATGGCATATGATGTAACAATAATCACCGACAACCATTTTCCTTTATGTCTGACATGGCCTCCATGTGGACCCCTTACACATGTGTTGTCTGACCTAGCACTGACATGTGACTATTGATTCCATCGCGTCTTCCATCCTGTATTGATCACTATGTTGACTTGGCACTAGTGATTTTCCTGACACATGACATTTTTCGTTGTTGTTGACATGACATATGTCATGGCACTAATGTGGACACCGCATGGATCAAATGTGGCTACGGATATGGAATCAGAGTTATCCCATCAGGCATTGAACCCTTGGGACTTTAACAATGTGCATATACTTCACCCTTTTGATATCTGATATGTCAATATCAGATCAGCAAGGCACCGGGCCACCAGGATATCGATCCCTAAAAAATTTTAACATTTCAATATTTCTCCCAATCTCTTGATATTAGATGTGCCAATATCATGGAACCCACTACTAGGAAACTAGGGAATCGTGTGATCGGGATATCGTTCCTATGAGCCCTCAAAAATTTAACTCCATGCACTCTATTTCAATCTCTCGATATTTAGTATCAAAACCATGTTTCTCTGTGTTCCAAATGTCGTGCTAACATGATAGATGAAGTGGATTCTATGTGGCTCTTCATACTATCTTGTATGCTTACATGGTGGATGACATGGCCTCTCTATGGAGCTAACATGATATCTAAGTTGGCCTACTGGGTATTGACCCATCGGGTATCGAGACCCCAAAAATTTTGGCAATGTGTTTTCAGTGAATGTTTTCGTACTTCAGTATTAGATATAATTGGTCCCACCAAGTATCGGGCCCTCAACCCCCCTAAAATTTTAACAATGCATTTTCTAGAAATCACTCTGGTGCTCTGGTATCTTATATAATGTGGACCCCACAACTCAAATTATAACACGTTGTGCAGATTTTCGTATCTCTTCTACTTGCTTTCAAACTTATGTGATAACACTTTTCTAATTCTAGATAATTGGACCCAAAACCTCCTTTTCCAAACTAAATTCATGCTAACATCCTCTGTGATTTTAGATTCTCATCAATATCATCCTCTATTTGCAGGATTATCTCATCTACCATCAAATTTCCATTTTTTTTCATGTTGTGCAGCTCGAATTTACTTAGGTCGATTGTTCACAATCATCCTGCCTTTGGCGCATGCTTAACACTTTCATACTTAGTCATTTTATTGTTATGTAGAAGTTCATTCACACAGAAACATTTTCTTCTTCATCAGGTTCGATTTGCAACTTTCTGTTTCTAGTTTCATTCTCTTTGGGTTTAGTAATATCCCCCTATTTGTGAAATCAATGAAATTCATGATTTTCAGAGTCATGTCTACCTTTGACATCAATGAAAACATAATTTTCCAACAAACTCCCCCATTTTTCATTGATGGAAACATAATTTGAAACTCCTCTAGTCTATGCAACCATAAATCTCATCATTTTGTTCTCATCTAAGTTGGTTGCTTCCTGCAATAACTTCTTTTTCCAAAATCTCCCTATTTCTCTATACTCCCCCCCTTTTAAATCAATGGAAAATGGATATGCTCCCCCTTACACTATACTCTTAATTTTATTCTCTTCAACTAACACCCTTCTCTCTTTCTGCAGCTCCCCTTGAGCTTGTTCTTCTCCATGAAGCTTTCATCACATTCTTGTTATTTATCTATAGGATCCTTCTGGAAACAATATATTCATCATATTTACTTCACACAATCAATTCCAATGGATTATATTAACATATTCAGGTATCAACATTGCATATTTATCTCTCAATTGTCCTTTTATTCCAATCAATTGAAGTATGTACCCAAAATAATCATGGATTTATTCTTCAGTTATAATTTTGAATTCTACCTTTCATTGTGTTCTTTGTTGTCCATATGCAACTTATCACATATCAATGTGCCTTGATTCTTCAATTTGTTGTATGCCTTCATAGTTTCTAATGGATGTTCTGATATCTCATTATAATCATACTAATTCATTTCTATAAAAAGCATCAATATCTAATGTTTCCATATACTCATAGAAAATTCATCAAGGGATTCATCCTCTTCATTTTCTTTGTATAGAGATTCCATATTTATGTTCATAAACCCCATCAATCTACAATATCTCCTATGAATATTATCATCTATAGAACCCTCCATAATACTTGTATAACAAGACATTAAAGGTTTTTTATCATTTGCATGAATTTGTTGGTAAAAACATGCATATATAGCAATTGCAACTCCTCCAAAGTTGCTTCCTTCATCATTACTATAACAGTTGTCAGATAATGTGTTTTCTTAGCATTCACCATGGTTTTGTTTCCTACAATTCTTGTACGGTTTTATCCTTATGACCTATTCATGCCTTTGAAATAAGGTAGAACAGTGGAATATTTCCATGGATGGTTGTAACTCAATCAAATATATTGTTCACTTATTCTAGCTATCATCAACTCCAATTTTGATATCTATCATTTACATCTAAACAGAAGGAAATTGAATTAAATTTGTGGTTTCTTCCTTTCTCAACCATTTTCTTCTATGTCATGGTGACATCATACTTGTGAATGACAAGAATTTCATATTCTTTATAGTAGTTTATTTCCATCATCCTTTTAGAGATTCAGTCTAGTGTTTAGAGAAAGAACTTCTTATAATCTGCTTGCAATGGTGATGTTGTTAAACTTGTTCCAATCTCTTCCTCTTTGAGTGATTCAACTTCATGCTTCATCATTTCCTTTTCACAGGCTTGTGTCTTGGGATCCTTATTCTTTGCTCTATTTTATCATATGCTATTTTCATTTCAACTAGAATGAATTATGAAACTGTCTTTATTGTAACTTCATGATTTGATTCAATCTTTCTAGCTTATTTACTTGGTTGATCAGCTTTATATGCTTGAAGTCTCTCTTTGACATATTCTTTTGTGATTGCTAAAATAGGTTGTGTTCATTGTATTCTTTCTCTTATCAACATTCTTCTCCCATAATTTAATACTAGTTCATTTTCCTTTGTAGCAACTTCACTTCCAGCTTCATAGTCTTATCCTACATGTCCCATTATTTTCAAAAGTATATACTTATATTTTGAATTATTATATTTTTGTGCCTCTCTTATCAAGTTCTCCTTAGAGTTATCTTCAAGATGTTGATTTTATGCCTTGGCCTAATTGGAATTAAGAGAAACATCCCCATCTCTTCATGAAATCATTTTCTGTTCATACCTTTTACATACTTTGGTCCACTAGTTATGTGACTTGAGCATTCATTTTGTGATAGGAGTGCATTATGCACTAGCATGGATGTATTTTGTTCTTGTTGTTGTTTCCTCTTCCAAAATTTTGTAGTATCTTTCTTTTCTTTGGTGATGGAACTCTGTTATTTGTTTTTGCATACCAAGCTAGTTCATATTCTTCCTTATTTTATCTTTCTTTTTTTCTCTTCCATAAATTTTTGTATCTTTGTCTAGAAAACTATGTCATGTTTCTTCTACAATCTCATGCTATGTTTCTATATCTATTGCACTTGTAACATTCAACTTTGTAATGTAGGGGATCAAATGGACTGTAGTTTCTATTCTCAACCCCATAAAAAACTCTAGTCATGTTGTTTTCATGGTTATCCTTGTAATGCTTGTGAGAATTATTATTCCTATTTCTCGTATAATCATTTCTTCCATAAGCTTTGCAATCTACTTCCTTGTGGAAAAAATGTTTGCATGAAAAATAAACTGAGAGAATGATTTTGATACCTAGCTATGAAGGATCTTCTTGATGGAGAAGTTCACCTAAACTCATTCTTATCTTTCTTGAGTGAAAAATCGGTCTTTTGTTAGTCATGATTTCCTTCCTTGTGGTTGTATTCATTATGATTGGATATTTTAAGAACATCTACATAGGTTTCAAACTTCTCTTCGGTTTTCTTTTCTGGTGACTTAGAGCTTGCATCCTTTTAAAGGGTCTTTTGATTGTAGTCATAAACATCACCTGTCTTGATAGATGGTGACCTTTGAAAACTAAGTATATTATCTATAATTGCAGTACTCTTTTAAAATTTTGATTTTGTATTTAATTGGATAATTGTCTCTTCTAAGTCTTTTCTTAGGGAGGTATTTTATGTTTCAAGTTTCTCACAGTGTTGATATTTTTCTTTCAAGTGTTTTTATTAATCCATTTATTACTTCTTCTTCTTCAATTTGAACTTTAATTAGTTTTTATTTTTCCTCAAGGATTTGTGACAGTTTCTCCTTTAGTAACATATTCTCTCTTCTGAGTTTCATGATTTTATTTTGATCACAAGTAAATTATCCATTAAGATAAAATTTCTCATCTTCATATTTATGCAATTCCTTTTTCAGCTTTCTATTCTATTATTTTAGTCTATCTATTTCTTCTAATGCACAAATGAGTTATGCTTTAAGATCCTCTTCCACTTCAATCTCAGGATTGTCTTCTTCTCTTGAATCAGTGATTCCTTTTTTTTATTCATCGGATTGTGATTTTAGGGATTTCAAGAGAATCTCTTCTATTTCACCATCACTGTCATCAGAACAAATGTTGTCCTCATTGATATGTAGATTCTTCCCTTGTTTATAGGACTTTTCTTTCTTTTCATCCTTATCATTATTGTAATTTATAAATCTAGAATCATCCTTTTCATTTTTCTTTCAAATTTTTAAATAAGGGAATTTAGTTACACAGTGTCCTACTTCTTCACAGTTAAAACCTTTAAAAATAGGATTACCTTTGTTTTTTTCCGGATCCTTTCTTGGGATTCCTGACAAAGTTGGTGTTCAGGAAAAGATATGAATTGATCTTACTCAAGAATTTTTAGACTTTACTTGGCTAAAGGAAAGTAGACGGGAATATCACCCTATGTTTATAGCCAACAAAAATAACATCCTAACTCATAAGTATTAATTATGAGTGCTTAGGATAGTCTTTTATCAACAAAAAAAACTTGTTGGAAATTAACTTTTTATGTAATTTTATGAATATATCAGTTGTTGAAATAAATGTAAGAACAAAAGTAAAGACACCAAGAGGATAATCAAGATATATGAGACATAAATCAATCCTTTGTTTCATTTCAATTCACCAAAGAGTTATTTATTTACAAAATCTCATACAGAAATCTTGGACCAAAGTCAAACTTAGAAATCCCCGATGGAACATACAAAAGGACCTCTGACAGAAAACCAAAACTGAATTCTAAAATTTGGATATTCTTGCCACAGATTGTTGCTCACTCAACTCTACACAATAGCCTTTATCATTCATGAAATTTATTTCACAAACAGACAAGTCTACACAGACTATCAAAGATAGATCAACACCTCTGAAGAACAAGTGTCTGAATGATTTGATTCAACCCTGAATATTGTTGTCTACAATAAGACCCTGCTATCACAAAAGAGAATTAGGTTGTGATGAATATATGAATGAATGAAAGTTGAACTATCTCAACATAAACTCAAAGATAAAACATTATCATGCTTGTGCTTCTATCCTCCCTTTGTCCCTCCCTTCTTCTTTGCTTTTAACAAGTTAGAATGGGTTAAAGTAGTTAAACCAACTCATTAGTTAAGTTAATTAAAAGACTCAACTAACTTTAGTTAGTGGGAAAGGTAATCATCATAATAAAGGTCATAAATAAATAATAACTAGTAGGTGGGACCCCTTGTGACTTCCTTTAGTTCATAATAATCATATCAATCATAACATAACCATTAATTAAGAAAACACACCTCCTTGTGTCTCCCATCAACATATTTACTTTTGGCAATTTTAGCTCATGAAATTTGAAATTATCTTCAAAAATAATACTCATATATCTAAAATAAAACATGTCCAAAGATCCATGAAGTCAACTATCATAAAACAATATATAACATAAAACTCAAAAGCCATATTTCCCAGTCTGTGATGCAAGTTTTCCTTGGTTGTTGTTGTCACCTCTTGATTTTCCTGAATCTGCTTTAGGCTGTGTAGAGCCTTTATTCTTAATCTCACTGATAACATGGGAAAAATTGTCCCTCAAATGCATCCATGAAGACACGGATTTGTCAGAGTCATTGGAGGGTGAGGAAGGGACAACCGTGGATTTTCCTTTATCAAGTAAATTATGGGCTTTAGTCTTCAATCTCTTGCTAGCATGGGAGGATTGCACTGGCGAGTGGTTAGGGGCAGCTTGGGCAATGGGGTTAATTGGTGGAGCAAGAGGCAAGAACAAGTTGGGCCAGCCATGGTGTTGGGAGACTGACGAGTGGACAATCTCCTGTCATCCATAATTTTTAGGGACCTCAGGCAGTAAGGAGACATGAGGAGGTACAGGGATACCGAGGGCTTGTTGGGATTGGAAGGGATGCCTTTCCGACCTAGGTTGGACTATTCCCTGCCCAATCCAATTAAATAATCCAGCATGAAACAATTGGCCAAGCTCTTCTGAATCAACGTCAAAATGTATAGAGAACCTAGGCCTTCTTGGGCCTCAGTTCCAGTTACCTCTACCTTTGTTTCCTTGACCATGGCTTCCCTGACTGAAAAAACTCATCCTGCATGCGTAATCGATTAGGAAGTAGAATTTTAAATAACCATGCATGACAACTCTTAAAAATATGAAATATATTTGTCTTAGAATGTATCAGGCTCATGAAATCCAATCCATACAAATTGTTTTACCATTAATCAATGAGAAAGGGAGTTAAAAAGGGTCCAAGGATACATGAGGGGTTTGTAATTAGAGAAAAAATGATATAATGAAAGGGGAGAAGATATGGTAAATGCTCAATGATAACAACAATCAACTGTAAGCAAACCAATAAAATCTCATTGCAATCCATGCAAGACTTTGTCACTTTCATCCAATCTAACAAAGAAATTCCCTTGACTGTAATCAATCTCAGAACAGGGGGTGAAAAATTAATATGGGAGATGTGAAGGGTTTGTAAAAAGTGGAAAATGAGATAATGAGAGGGGAGGATAATGATTATTGTTCATGAGACTAATCAAGTGATCCATAAAACATTATGTAGTAAGGATAGATGCACCAGTCAAAAATTATCATGACTAAATAACAATTACTGTGTATTTAACTATTTTACGGTCCAATACTCAAATATCCATCACAGTTCCATTACAAAACAACAAGCATCCACATATTTTCATTTAATAACAATTTTCGAACAATACTCATTTCCATTCTGTAAACTGTCAAAACCAACCACTGCCCATGCATTTCTTCAATCCACGGTAATACCCAGAATTCATGTTTTCAAATTAACAATGAAGTCATTATTACTTCTATCGGGCCCCTCATTTTAATGCAAATTACATTCGTTGAATCTATATGAAGTAACCCAAATAATCAATACCAAATTGCAGTGCCTGAAATGACAATTAATCATACAACCAAAAACCACCATTTAGATACCATCTATGCAGGAGTAAATTGCTCGGGCAGTGAATTTCTACCACTGTCAAGAAAACCAATTCAATGCGACTTAAAATTTGGGCCACCTATCCAACATTACTTTCATCAAAAACATGTCGTTTATGACAAGTGATCGATTTCAATAATAAACATGCTTAAAAATTATGTGGGTGCCCCTGAGTGTGAAAATCAACTATCCATATTATACACAGTGTGCAGCGTAACAAAACTCTACAGTGCAACATTTCTTCTTCACACAACAAACACACAGCCACGATAAATAACTCAACATATCCTGCTAAGATATAAGATTTCTTGGATTTAGTCACCCATGATTGATTATGTTGTGCACACTCAGGTCTATACAACCAACAAGCATAAAGATGCATGGGATATACTTTCCATAGTTATCCAATTCAGTAGTCATTCAGCTCCAAAGAAAACCATTGTTATTATGCCCATTATTTACTTTGCAAAACACCATACATAGAACATGACATGTGTGAACAACACCAAGCATTCACAACCAATTCCACCCATCATCCAAATCATCATACGTGCAAATACTAGTGACTGTATATCAAACCACAATACGCCACTATTGTAAAAAAAAATAACCAATCAAACAAGATGTAGCAATGGCACGTACCCTCGCATCGAATCGAAATGGGGTAGAAGCCTTCTTTACTAATAATACTGAGTTATTTGATATGAGGAGGGTGACTGTGAACTTTAGAAGTGTAATTGGCACTGTAAGGTTTATCACTATTATCACAGAATCAGTAACTAAATGCCATACCAACATGACTTCCATACAACCAATGGTGATTTTGCATTCAAAGTAATTAACCACATTAATCCGTAGCAACTTGACAGGCCCAAGAGTCTTCCTACGAAACTCCAGACCAAAGGGTTAAGGGTTTTTCTCGGTAGCCATCACAGGAGGACCAGATACAACCTCTCGCAATAATGAAACTTTGAAGTCAAGGGTATACATATAGAGAGAGAGATGAGTCATTTGTGGACGGGTGACAATCCATGGCAGGGGGGGGGGAAGAAGAGTGATGCTCTTATTCAGCCAGGAATTTTAATAAATGCATGCAGGGTATAACCCTCGTGTTCTTCGTCCAATTAACACAGTACTGAGGAGGAGACAGGGTCAAGTTAAGAATAGAACACTCAATTCGTGACCCTTAGCGATGGAAATCAAATGCCAAGGTAAAACATAACATCATGACACAGAAATACCTTCGACCATTAAAACCTAGGAAGGACAGAGACTGGATATGGTGAAAGTGCATGAAGAAATTTCTACCCAAGACTTAAACAGAAACCCTCTGACTAAATGAGCATCAGGGAGTTATCACCAGGAAGACCGATAACTTCCACAAACTCAAAAATATTACAAGAAGAACCATCCATTTTTCATTCAAGAGCCAAAATTTCACACAGTTGCAACACTTAGGAAAAGACACAAATCTCTACACCTGAGCCAGTAATCATTTCATAACCAGAGTGAAGTCAAGAATGGCCAAAAAAAAGGACATACATGTTAATCGAAAACCTTAATATGAGAGGTGGTCGAGCGGTTTCACCCTGCTAAAATTCTGGAGCATAACACAGTAGCAAGATCGAACAATATCCCGATTAGGGTAGATGCCAATGGGAAGGGTAAAGGTGAAGTGCAGTAAATACACGTTTCCCACACCCACATTACATTAACTCATCATTCCATGCCAACAAGCCCTTCATTAAAACCATTAATTTAAAATCCGCGTTGGAATCCACATCAATTTCTTACTAATTGTGCCATCCGCATCATATGTCTCATTTCTAACTTAACCATATTGCACGTCAATTATACAATCTAAGATATCATGTATACAATCATCACCAATAGCACAATCAACATCAACCTATACCATAGCATAATCACCATGCATATAGACTATATAACTCAAATAAAATCGCAAAGCCACTAACTTCCATGAGCCACCGACGTTCATACCATATGTATATTGGCTACCAATTCCATTAACCAATGCATAACCATTGCATTATCACCTTTCCAAATGCGCCACCAACATTTCAACCATATGCATATAAAAAATGTAATTCAACACAAGTTCATAGCCATTTCCTTGTTAGCTAGGGTTCAACAACAATGAACAAGTATTTTCATGCATGTAGTATTGCAGAACTAGGTCCCTTTTCTTGCATGAGTTATAGTATTTTTCCTTCCTCTAATTTCCTTTCATATAATTTCACTAACATGTTTGTTGTGTAGGTGTGATAAGAACAAATGCCATGAATAAATAAAAGGTTGTAGTAACATGAAGGAACAACATCTCAAAATCTCAACTCATACCAACAACAACAATATTTCATCAATCGTGTAACTGTATAGCACATCAAAAAATTGAGCAGATCTGACTTCAATAGTTCAAGGGGGTCCCAGCTACTAGTATTATTTAGTATTATAATTAATATGCATTACCAACACTTTGCGGGGGGAAATATGTTGACTTTTTCAATCGTCAACAAACTGGCGACTCCACGGGAAAATTTGTTTTTAATGGATTTAGAACTCAGGACTCATGGTTCAACAGACCAAGAATACTAATATCAATAAGACATAACTTCAATGATTATGAAACAAGGGGAAGTGAGCAGATTTAATGGAATGATGACCTAGAATTTGGGAATAACTCATGAAAAGTGTTGAGTATGAGGGGTTCTACCACTATATGCATAATCATTTGACTGGAATATGTTCTTAACCTTCAACGAGGGAAACTTATAGGCTTTCTCTTAAGATATCAATGGATGAATAAATGGAAACAAGAGCGGGAAATAACCAATTCCTTGCAAGACAGAAGTGGAAATATGCAACAATTTCAAGGGCTCTTCAAAGGAGACATCATAACAATTGTGTCAGCTTGATTTTTATTGACTAACAATGCTTCGCAAGAGTGTCACTATGGCATAATTGATCCAACATCCTATTTGACCAAAATAATCAAAATAATCGGAAGAAAAACATGACGGAAGTAAAGGTGCAGACACTAAAACAGTAGCAATAAAAGACAGAATTGAAAAAGGAAGAAAAAACCTTAAATTAGAAAGAAGAAATCAAAGTACTGTAAAGCAGAGAAAAGAAAGCACAACTAGGCTACTAGTGTACAAAAATCCAATAAGATTTAGAACCTTTTCACACTGGTCCTTCGCAATACTTCAAGTGAGGACTGTTGGTGTTGTAGGAAAACCATTGTCTCTATAATTCTTTTAAAATTTTTTATTTAGTTTCCATGACAACGGTAATCTGGACATGACTCAACACTTGAAATTCTGGTGTAATTATCATCCCTTTGACACATACGATTAAATCATCAAGATAAGCATGAATACTAAACAATTCATCAAAATTTGTGTGTATAGTCCTTTGAAAGGCAGTACTTTCATCAAATAATCTAGAAGGTAGGAAGTTCTAAGACATAGTATCACAATGATCCGAAATTGGATTCAGAAGCTTGTCAGGGCTTGAAAAATGCTCAAAAATGAAAGTGCTCGGAATCCGATGAAACCAACACCATTGCGTCCGGCTCGTCTTCCTAATTCCGGTGGAATATTTACTTTGTCAAACGGAGTCCGTATGGAGAAGATATCGCATTCTGTCCGCCGAGCCAAACAAGCAAAATTTTTGGATGCTGATTGTACCTGTCCGTACAGGACACGTGTCAGTCTGTAAAGGACACATGGCAGCCTCAGGAGATGACACGTGGTAGGTCTGTACAGGACACGTGGCAGCCTCCATCAGTGACATGTGTCAGGCAGTTTTGGCATTTTGGGCGTACGGTTGGACCAATCCCGAGGTGACACGTGTCACCACTGGAAGGGTGACACGTGGCATGGGATGACATCAGCATCATATGGCAAGTGACGTGGCAGGCTGACTGGGCATATGTACGGCAGATGATGTGGTAGATGACAAAGTGTACGTCGGCTTAACACATGGCAGACGTGGACGAATCAGAGGATGACGCATGTCGTGTTCTGGTTGGTGGTTAAGGTGCCACGTAGCCTAGTCAAGGGCTGCCACGTGGCACCAGGTGATTGGTTGGTTGCTTGTTTAAAATTTTGGTGTCGCCGGGGATCGAACCCACGACCTCCCGGTGGGCAACGGACCGACGGATTCGTGCTAACCAACTCGCCGGCGGGTGGTTCTTGCTAAACAACCGGCGAATATTTTATTTGAGTTTGGTTGGAGTTTTGGCCAGCGGAAAAAAAAGGGTCGGGGCTTAGCCCCAGCCCTCGACGCACACGACCACGACCTTGGAACCTGGAGCGTGGCATGAGGTTTCAAATATGCATGGGGTTTTTAAAACTTTAACCCATGATTTTATAACCATAACCCTTGTTAAAATGTGCGGGGGTATGTTGTAAAGCCACGGTTTTGCGCTATTGCATATGACCTTGTCAAATATATGTGTGCGCGGTTGAAATTTGGCTATGTTATGGTTAACCATTGGACCAACGGTCATATAACTGTTTGCTAAACGACTAGGGGTCAATGGAAAAGGGCTAGCGCATTAGCGCTTAGCCATGTTATGAAGTCCATATGACCAAGAAAAGGAGCGCGCGCCTAGAGTTAAGAGGCTAAGCCTGTTTTTGCAACTATATTATAGTTGAAAGTGGGTTTTTATAACCACTTTGGGTTTTAGTTATTGTTTAAGCCACTTTTAATGTAATTAACTCATTTTTGGGAGTTATTGGGCATTTTTAGAGCCTAAATTCGTGGAGGAAGTTGGAGATGGATAACTAACTTCCCAACTATTTAACCAAGGCCATTTTGAGGCCAAGGGGAAAGCTTTTGAGGGAATTCAGAGCAAAGATGCTGAGGAGAAGCCAAGTCAAAGCCAGTTGGAGGCAGAGAAGTCGTTGAGGAGGAGATTCCGTCAGACCATTTCTGAGAGCTCCGGACATCTGTTTCACGTGTCGTTTTTTTTGCATGGTTCCAGAGATCTGGGCGAACATGACCAGATCAGTCTTGTATCCATTCAGCATTGTAATGATGTACTATCAATATTTTGAACATAAATAAAGAAGCCTCCCCCATAGAGAAAAGGCCCGGAGACGTAGGCAAAGTTGTGTCGAACTCCGTTATCAACCTGCGTATTATGGTTTGTTGTTTTTCATTGCATTTCAGATCTTCATATATGTAAATGGATGTATAATTCCTTTTCTTTTCTCATTATTTCGTTAAGTTTCCCAATGGTTAATTAATGCATGAAAATAAAAACTCAACCATAAGTCATTCGAAAAATCCTGACGGATCAAGTGGTATCAGAGCTAGTTGACGTTTGGATTTGAGTTTTGCATGTTAACCAAGGAAAAGCTACAGCGTGGTGAAGGCGAGCTTGTTGCAGAGAATTCATTAATTGGATTGAGAAGAAGAGATTCTCACAGTGAGAAGATGGCATCGGAAGAAGGGATTTCTCAAGATGAGAAACATTTCCGGAAAACATTCTTTTCCATGTCGGAGATGGTGCAAGTTTTGTACGAAGATTACTTGGAACAGAAGCGTCCAGTTTTGGGTAATTCTTCAAAAGGCAAAAGTGAAGAGGAAGAGGACCAGCCTCAGATTCCTCCTTCACCTGCATCAACACCTCCTTCTTCCCCTTCTTCTTCAAGTTCAAGTTCTAAATCTAGTGAAAAGAAAAATGTGCATAAAAATAAACATGAAATGCCATTGTTAAAACTTGATGTAAAATTTGAGTTTCCCATATATGATGGTGAAGTAAATGCAGAGAAACTTGATAACTGGATCAAGCAAATGGAGGTATACTGCAGTGTGCAATAGATCAAGGAGGAGGTCACACAAATCCTGTTGGCATCGTTGAGACTTGCAGGTATAGCTCTTATATGGTGGCAAAGCAAGCTGCAAAAAGGAACACAAAATGTGGGTAATGTATTTCCATCATGGAAGGATTTCATTTCTGCACTTAGGAAATAGTTTTATCCTTTGGGTTATAAAGAAAAAGAAATCATTGAATGGAAATCTTTAAAACTAAGAAAAGGACAAACAGTGCAAGAATACATCGATGGATTTAGAAAGATGGCATTAATGTTACACATTCCTTTGCAAACACAAGAAACCCTTATGAAGTATATAGGAGGTTTGCCTGTGCATATTAGAAACATTGTTTTCATGTTTGGACCCACTAACCTTGATGAGGTTTCTATTCAAGCAACGTATATTGAAGCAGGGAAGGCAGGTGTGTTAGGGGAATTGTCGTCTTCAAGGAAAGAGGACAAGAGGAAGAGGTATGGCAATGGAAAGAATGCAAATGCAGTGTCAAAGAAGGAAGGAAAGCCCTCTTGCAAGCATTGCAAGAAAGAGGGACATGATGAGGAGATGTTGGCAGTTGCATCCCGAGAAGAGGCCAAAGTGGTTCAAAGGAAATAAGGGAACGCAAACGGTGGCAACGACATCAAAACCCATAGAATTGGGATCAGATTCAGGTGATGAAAAGATCTCATTGGTTGGTATGACAGGTAAAAATGGTGAAGATATTGATTTTAGAAGCAAGTTGTTTCATATAAGAGTAATCATGCGACACACTAAGGTAGATGCATTAACTGACAGTGGATCTCAATCTAATATAATCTCAGAAGAGTTGGTTAAGAAATTGGGATTAAAAACACAAACGCATCATAGGCCTTACACACTTAAATGGATGAGCAATCATCATCAAATGCACATAACAAAACAGTGCACAATCAAATTTGCAATTTCATCTAAGTATGTGGACGAAGTAACTTGTGATGTTGTGTCATTAAGAGAATGTGGAATGATCTTAGGTAGTCCATACTTGTTTGATCGTAAGGAAATCTTCTACAGAACAAAGAATCAATATCAGTTCACTAAAGCAGGTCATGATTATGTGGTTCATGTTCATTGTGTTAAAGCAAATACAACACTTCAAACAAGGGAACAGTTAACGAATGTAGTTATTTCAAATGAAGTAATTGATCTTAAGAAAGAACAAGATATGGTTGTTGAATGGAAAATCAATCATAGGTTGCTTCAAGATAAGCTCATGTCATGCAAATATTTAAAGTATTTCAGCTCATTTGCAGTCATCTTCTTGATACTTTCATTAGCAATGTTTTCTACATGGATGATAGTAGCTTCAGTAAGATGTGACAGGGTTGCAATGGCTAACAATATACTGTCAGTTGTCATGATTGTGTTACAGTTGATCTTAATGAGACAGGTGCACAGGACAGAGTTCAGAGACAGAGAGCAAGTCGGGTGGCCTATTACGAGCTTGTTGACTGATCAGTAACCTTTTGGGGACCAAAAGGTCTTATTGTGGGGAGGTGTGATCCGAAATCACATTCAGAAGCTTGTCAGGGCTTGAAAAATGCTCAAAAATGAAAGTGCTCGGAATCCGATGAAACCAACACCATTGCGTCTGGCTCATCTTCCTGATTCCGGTGGTTTATTTACTTTGTCAAACAGAGTCCGTATGGAGAAGATATCGCATTCTTTCCGTCGAGCCAAACAGGCAAAATTTGTGGATGCTGACTGTACCTGTCCGTATAGTCTGTATAGGACACGTGTCAGTCCATACAGAACACGTGGCAGCCTCAGGAGATGACATGTGGCAGGTCCATACAGGACATGTGGCAGCCTCTGGCAGTGACATGTTGTTATCCACAAATTTGTTCATTGTGATGAGGTCATGATGATGTTATGATAATGGAAAATCAAGCTCTTTACCAAGAATACTTTCCTGATAAAAGTTACAGTTGTCTTCTTCCATAATTCACACTTTGAAACATGTTCGCGGGCTACTTATATATTCACCTGCAGGAATGCATGCTTCCCGCAGGCTACCTTAAGCTGGGGTGCGAACTTCTCGCACTGTACTCATGGTTAGGGTACGAACATGCTCTTAAAAGGGAAAAAGATAAAGATCTCGAACCTTCTAGAAGGGAATCTTCTAGAAGGGTGAGTTGTCTTTCGAATGGTTATTCAAGTAATGTCATTCCAGATATCTTGGGATCATTCCCTATCCAAGTAACTAATCTATCTCTTCCTATATATTGAGGAGATTTCTCATGGAAAGGGTTAAGAAGTTTAATTAGCAGCAAGTTAGCAAGAGTTTGATTAGAGAATTAGTGCAAGACAGTATGAAGGATTGATGCTACAGCAGCAAGAGACAACAGCAAGGTCATCACAAGTAGTTGATTTTCTTCATGCATGAGCAAGTGTGTGTGTCAGAGCTAGAAGCCATCGAAAGGAGACCTATGACATCAAGGCTCAGGTTGTAAGTTTCACTTTCAGTTAATGCAACACAGTAATATGTCCCTTTCCCATAAATATGATGTCACTTTATTACATAATTCTTTGATCATATGTATAGACTAGTCATTGAATATCTTAACTTGTCTTTACTTCGATTGGTTCATTTTGTTGTGATTTGGACGGGACGAGAGCATTGAGGCGAAGCTTGGAACAACTAAGATCTATGGAAAGCGTTCATAAGGTATGTCCATAGCCCTTATCTCTTAGTTCATTCAATAGGCTAGATCTAGGGAAAGTGTATTATTCTGTCATGTTTTGTTCTAGATACCAGGTGGATCTAGGGAGATCGGTTTGTGTCCGCACTCACGGATTTATCCAATAAAAAAATTGGCGACTCCACTGGGGATATTATCCCTTTTTCTTTATGGTTTTTGGATTTTCTGTGTCCATTTGCTCTGTTTGCATTTTTCTTTTGATTTGTCTATCTCTGAGTCCTCAGGATACCCTAAGAGACCTTCTGGGTCTATAAGCCAATTTGATCTTTGCTTGCTCTTTCAAATTTTTCATTAGTTTCAGGGATTCTCGCACTATTTCCATTAGCAGCCTGCGAGAACCTTGACTTTTTGCACTCTGCATATACATTTCAGTGCGGATAGTTCGCATGTTGCATCAAAGTGGCCTGCGAGAACCATAGTTTCTCGCACTGTGTTCCACACTGGCCTGCGAACAGTTTTTTGAAAATTTTGAATTTAAATTTGACTCTATCAATAGCTCATATATGTTGATTTAGATCTCTTTGGCTTGTTGAATCAGTGACTTACATATCTTTTGCTATAATTGTCTTGCTGGAATTGATCTAGGTTTTCTAGGTGTTTTCTTGCATTTGAAACTTGACTTTCATTTCTTAGCTCTTGTTGGCATTTTCATTCTCTCTGACTTCTGGAGTTGAATGTATCTGACTGGATGAGATCCAGGGATTGGTTGAGAGTTGAGTGTTTGGTGTTTCTCTCGTACTTGTTGGTTCGAAAGGACAACTTTTTCATTTACATTGAGAAGCTCCTTGGTTTGCTTTTGTTTTTGCTTTCATTGAAAGTATCGGCTTGGGTTGTTTGTTTGAGTCTTTATAATTTGGTTTTCTTTTCTCACTATTCAGAGTTCTTCTTCGAAAGTGAACTGCATTTTTTCTTTCAAGTTTTGTTTTTGCTTTCTGCGAGAACATTGAAAATCAAAGTTTTAAGAGTATTGAAGTTTTGAAAAAGACATATTGGAATTGTTCCTTGATACGTGATTGTTTGCATTGGCATCTGAAAGGAAATCGAGCATTGCATTTGCATTGTAGTATTGAGATTGATTCGGAAATTGTTCTCTCTCTCCCATAGCTAGGATTCATCGAATGAAACGAATTATATTTCATCATATCCTTGCATTATTTGGGTCAGAGTCATACATCACGAGGTTCATTTCCATTGCCTTTGAGTAAACAATAGCCTGTAAAAACATTGCGTAATATTAAAATTGATCTAGTAACTCTTTTCTAGGGCTCTTTTACACCAACATTTAGCTAGGCTAGTGCTTTGGAGTAGGAAGAGAGACACACTCTCCAAAAGCTCAAAAACACACAATAAAATCTTGAGTTAGGGAGTGTAAAATTCCATTGGAAGCATATTGTCCTGGGAAGCCCTTCTAACACAAGGTTCAAGCATTAGGTCGCATTGGTGTTGGAAGAGTTACTAACCCTGCTTTGTTGGCATCAGTGTAGAGATTGCACGTATTACGGGGGTCACTTCGAGGTATACCCACAATTATGAGTGGAAGCCTTTGAGTTGATTTCAGGCTAGATACCCTGCCTTTGCGTGTGGATCGGACTGACGACTGTTTCCCCAGGTTGTATTGTTGTTTGTGGTGACCTTAGTGGCTTATCTCTCTAGG
>ML779995.1:916562-930566 GCA_009831015.1 Picea engelmannii
AATGGTGATTTCCCTCGCACTTGTTAACGGTATACATCAATGACCGGTAATCAAGTGGTTTCTACCATGTTCGACTTCGACACATGTAATCACATGGTCAGATTCGTACTTTGGGCGATGAGATTGAAGACCCTGGATATTATATTTGTGATCCAGGTTACGATGGAGTATACATGATTTGCGACACATAGATCCACTGTGTATGTTTTGTGGCTATGTCGTCTTGACTGAAAATTTGTCACACAGATCCACAGTGTATTCAGGTGGTTGTGCTATATAGTGACGGCATGGATCCATAGTGTATGATTGGTGGCAATGACCTTGGTTTATGATGTCATCAATATATGATCTGAGTATGGGAATGCCTACCTCGGAATTGATATATATGATATTCTGTTGATGCTTGGATGTTTGCAGGTCTCTGATTAGATGTGCTTTTGGTTCTTGACACACACATGCAGCTTACAAAGTCTATCGACTGTCACTGGTTCCGCTCTCAGACTTTGGGGGGCATTCTGTTATCCACAAATTTGGTCATTGTGATGAGGTCATGATGATGTTATGATAATGGAAAATCAAGCTCTTTACCAAGAATACTTTCCTGATAAAAGTTACATTTGTCTTCTTCCAGAATTCACACTTTGAAACATGTTTGCAGGCTACTTATATATTCACCTGCGGGAATGCATGTTTCCCGCAGGCTACCTTAAGTTGGGGTGCGAACTTCTCGCATTGTACTCATGGTTAGGGTGAGAACATGCTCTTAAAAGGGAAAAAGATAAAGATCTCAAACCTTCGAGAAGGGAATCTTCTAGAAGGGTGAGTTGGATTTCGAATGGTTATTCAAGTACTGTCATTCCAGATATCTTGGGATCATTCCCTATCCAAGTAACTAATCTATCTCTTCCTATATATTGAGGAGATTGCTCATGGAAAGGGTTAAGAAGTTAACTTAGCATCAAGTTAGCAAGAGTTTGATTAGATAATTATTGCAAGACAGTATGAAGGATTGATGCTACAGTAGCAAGAGACAACAGCAAGGTCATCACAAGTAGTTGATTTTCTTCCTGCATGAGCAAGTGTGTGTGTCAGAGCTAGAAGCCATCGAAAGGAGACCTATGACATCAAGGCTCAGGTTGTAAGTTTCACTTTCAGTTAATGCAACACAGTAATATGTCCCTTTCCCATAAAGATGATGTCACTTTATTACATAATTCCTTGATCATATGTATAGACTAGTCATTGAATATCTTAACTTGTCTTTACTTCGATTGGTTCATTTTGTTGTGATTTGGACGGGACGAGAGCATTGAGGCGAAGCTTGGAACAAAAGAGATATAAGGAAAGTGTTCATAAGGAATGTCCATAGCCCTTATCTCTTAGTTCATTCAATAGGCTAGATCTAGGGAAAGTGTATTATTCTGTCCTGTTTTGTTCTAGATACCAGGTGGATCTAGGGAGATCGGTTTGTGTCCGCACTCACGGATTTATCCAATAACACACGTGTCAGGCAGTTTTGGCATTTTGGGCGTACGGTTGGACCAATCCCAAGGTGACATGTGTCACCACTGGAAGGGTGACATGTGGCATGGGATGACGTCAGCATCGTACGACAAGTGACGTGGTAGGCTAACTGGGCAGATGTACGGCGGATGACGTGGAAGATGACAAAGCGTACGGCGGCTTAACACGTGGCAGACGTGGACGAATCAAAGGATGACGCATGTCGTGTTCTGGTTGGTGGTTAAGGTGCTACGTGGCCCAATCAAGGGCTGCCACGTGGCACCAGGTGATTGGTTGGTTGGTTGTTTAAAATTTTGGTGTCGTTGGGGATCGAACCCACGACCTCCCGATGGGCAACAGACTGACGGATTCGTGCTAACTAACTCACCGGTGGGTGGTTCTTGTTAAACAACTGGCGAATATTTTATTTGAGTTTGGTTGGAGTTTTGGCCGACGGAAAAAAAGGGTCGGGGATTAGCCCCAGCCCTCGGCGCACACGACCACGACCTCAGAACCGGGAGCGCGGCAGGAGGTTTCAAATATGCGCGGGGT
Organism: Picea engelmannii; assembly: GCA_009831015.1. NCBI lineage: Eukaryota > Viridiplantae > Streptophyta > Pinopsida > Pinales > Pinaceae > Picea > Picea engelmannii. The sequence goes on from ML779995.1 coordinate 918,618, forward strand.
TTTTAAAACTTTAACCCACGATTTTATAACCATAACCCTTGTTAAAATGTGTGAGCGTATGTTGTAAAGCCACGGTTTTGCACTATTGCATATGACCTTGTCAAACATATGTGCGCACGGTTGAAATTTGGCTATGTTACGGTTAACCATTGGACCAACGGTCATATAACCATTTGCTAAACGACTAGGGGTCAATGGAAAAGGGCCAGCGCATTAGCGCTTAGCCATGTTATGAAGTCCATATGAATAAGAAAAGGAGCACGCGCCTAGAGTTAAGGGGCTAAGCCCGTTTTTGCAACTATATTATAGTTGAAAGTGGGTTTTTATAACCACTTTGCGTTTTAATTATTGTTTAAGCCACTTTTAATGTAATTAACTCATTTTTGGGAGTTATTGGGCATTTTTAGAGCCTAAATTTGTGGAGGAAGTTGGAGATGGATAACCACCTTCCCAACTATTTAACCAAGGCCATTTTGAGGCCAAGGGGACAGCTTTTGAGGGAATTCAGAGAAGAGATGCTGAGGAGAATCCAAGTCAAAGCCAGTTGGAGGCAGAGAAGTCGTTGAGGAGGAGATGTTGTCGGACCATTTCTGAGAGCTCCGGACATCTGTTTCACGTGCCGTTTTTTTTGCATGGTTCCAGAGATCTGGGAGAACATGACCAGATCAGTCTTGTATCCATTCGAAATTGTAATGATGTACTATCAAGATTTCGAACAGAAATAAACAAGCCTCCCCCATAGAGAAAAGGACCGGAGACGTAGGCAAAGTTGTGCCGAACTCCGTTATCAACCTGCGTATTATGGTTTGTTGTTTTTCATTGCATTTCAGATCTGCATATATGTAAATGGTTGTATAATTCCTTTTCTTTTCTCGTTCTTTAGTTAAGTTTCCCAATGGTTAATTAATGCATGCAAATAAAAACTCAACCATAAGTCATTCTAAAAATCCTGACGGATCACGCAATTAGTAATAAAAGTGTTTTGTGAATAATTGCCCCTTCTACCTTGATTTTATTGCAACCAAACAAACTGTCAAGTAAGGCCTCCAACTGTGACACTAAAACCTATTGCAAACACATGCCCATACTGAGAGGAGGGAAAGGGTTTCTCATAATTGCTTTCCTGAAAGTTCGAAGACTAATGCAGGTTCTAATATTATTAGTGGTCTTCGAAGCAGGTTCCCAATTGGAAACCCATTTAGAGTGGACTAAAAACATTTCAGTCCTTAAGAAATCTCTCGACTCCCTTCAAAAGGTTGCCTCCAATGCAAAGTTAACAAGTCCTTGTTTTTGCTTAGCTAGTTTTATAGTATGTTGAACAAGACCTGGATCAAAACTATGAAGATCCACATTAAACCGAGCGAAAACATTTTGAAGTCCACCAAGTAACTCGACAAACCTCCTCTCTTCCTTATTAGAATCCTGGATATTGATTTTAATGTTCGTTGAAGATCCAGGTGTCCCAATACTCATGGAGATGGTTTTAACCACCTTTTGTTGTAACTCCTCTTCCTTTTTTTTTTCTTTATTACCTCCAACACTCTATGAAAATGAACTCTCAAGAGGAGTCAAGCCCTCAGGAATCCTATTTTTTTCCATGGATATAATTTCCTCGGACTTAAGAGGTTCATCTTGGATGATGGTACAAATGTTCTCATCATCATGGAGGGCCTTCCAGAATCCTTCATTTCCATAAATATATGGACGATGTAGAGATTGGAAATCCCAATCAGGTCAGTGAGGCAATATTTGTTGAGTAGGAGAGGCTACAAAGACAGCTAACTGATCAACTATTGAATTCAACTCCTTAACAAGAGTGATGTTAAAAGATAGAAGGTTTGAGACAAGTGCCCAAACAATTTGTGAGTATTGTTCCATCAGCTTGTCGTTAGGAGAGCATGCCTTATGTATCAAGTTCACAACAAGCTCAAAATTTATGAAAACTGAAAGGTGACCACAACCAAGATTAAGGGTGTTCTCAATGCCTAACAACAAAGCTTTGAATTCAGCGGCATTGTTTGAGCAAGAAAACTCGAACTTGTATGACATATTATGAATTTTTCCTGCAAGGGAAACCAAGATAATACCAGCCCCATTACCTTCGTTAGAGTGTGAACCATCAAATTGCATGTGCCATAATTGATCATCCGAATCAATTCTTTCCAAAGGAATATTATCCTCTTCATAAAAGATGGAATATACTCCTATGTCTTCTTCGATATAGTTTATGCTAGATTGTGGAACACTCTCTATGTAGGGTGAAATTCTTCCTTCTCTAAGGACTATAATGTTCTTACCATTCTGGGGAACGGATAAATGTGTCCCATCGAGTGAGAGGTATCCACCTGTTAGGGATTTCCAATCTCTCCCCAAAATAATTGAATAATTGCTCATAGGCATATCAATCACCTAAATTCTGAGGGTTTTTCTTATCTCAGGATGAGCGCATAAAACCAAGGTTACATATTTAATCTCGCCTATGGTTGCTTGTTGTAGACTATTATAGGAGAGCATGCTTCTATCATTTTTGTTTGTACATGACAAGCCTAACTCTTCCATAATAATCTTTGACATGACACTTGGGCCCGAACCACCATCAATGAGGCAACAATGGGAAATTCTATCCATGATATTTACAGAAATATAAAAAGGGAGGTTTTTTACAGGGTATCTAACATTATGTACACCTAATTTATTTACAGAAGTATCCTCTTTGTATACCTCTTTGAAAATATTGGCTACAATGGAAGGTTTTCCTTCCATGAATTGTTTCAAATGCATATGTTGTTCAGGGATGGCAACCATGTCTAGGAGGGTTTCATCTACTTTGATGTTGGCCAATTGATTCAGGATATTGTATTTGAAAGAGGGGGAAGGAGGAGTGTTTCCTTGACTCTCAAGAACTTTAGGAACCTAGGGCATAGCTGTAACACCCTTTTTTATTATAGCTTTATCACTCTGATACCAAATTGTAGCACACCTTTTTCTGGTGCCATACTTCATGGAAATATAACACTCAGTCTCAGATCTATAATTCAACATGCATTTAAGTAATGAAACACATTTAACCTCAGAGTAAGCATAAGAATTATTACTCACATAAATAATCCATGGAAATAACATTAATGCAAATGCACAACAGAATACATGATAATTATAATACACAGAGATACATAAACATAATTAAAGCATCATCTGGTACTTATCTTTGAAACAGTGGTAGTTCCACCAACCAAGTGCAGGCCTTCCATGAACCTCCTAGCCTTAGACCACACTTCTCATCAGCTCAGCAGTGGGTCACCCCCAAGCTGGGACTAAACTCCATCCCAAGGAAAGGAATCCTAGGCTAGGCTAAGGTTACAGGGAAAACACACAGTCACAAGGAAGGAATTCTCTCCCAGGAAGCACTCATACTCACTGCCCACAGACTCTCCTTCCCCACATGCCTATTCCACCCTAGGAGTATACACCTTCTCTATCACCTAGACATTACTTCGACTGCTAACCTCCCTTGCCTTGGGTTTCAGCAATAGACTGGACCAGAATTCGTCAATATCTGTGGCAGCTATAGGGTTCCTTACAAGAGTTCTCTCCTTCCTCTGCACACTCTCTCACCTAGAGAGAATCGCTCACAAGCCAACAACCTGTTCTTACAACCTCAATCACCTCTCTCACCTGGAGAGAGTGTTGTACAATTGGCCAACAAGCCCCACACAGTCCAGTACTGCGTGGCCACACAACCAATGAGGAAAACAAACACGGGCTTTCCAACAAGTTCAACAATGGCGGATGGTCTCACGGATATGGCTTTGGACAAGACTCCACGCATAGGCTAGATTATCAGACAGAGGATGTTTTTTCTTTTCAGAATCAACACACAGGCTTTTGGTTTAGTGGATGTACGGGGTATCTCTTGCAGAGGTCAGACCGGTCGTACTGTTCAGAAGATCAGATCGAATGAAAGAGGAACCCCCATCACTGCTTATATCAACCCTTTATTTGCATGGGCAGGGCTGACATTTGTCACCCATGCAACTACATGCGTTCCTTCCATTTGGAAGTTGATTTTCCTTCCCAAAAGAACTTAGGATAAGACATATTATTCACATGTCTTTTGGAATAATATTAAATTATTATTCAAAAGGCTTAAGCCCCCTAGGCTTAACACTTAGCCCCTTTTTCCCACCTTCCAGCCCCTAATTCCTTGCCCTCTCTATGGATGCTTAGTCCCCCATCAATCATTCATCGTGTCAGCTTCCATGCAACGGTATATATATTTTATTAATGCATTGCATACATACAGGTACAAAATCAGGCCCTTGGCCTACAACCCTTAGGCTATCTAGCCTACCAATCACATAAGCCCATCGGCTTATACAAACTTGGCTCACCAGCCTATAACACATATTTACAATTCATTTCATAAACTATATTTACAAAGGGCTCGGCCTTGGGGACACTACAATCCCCCTCCCCTTATTTCTGCACTGTCCTTAGTGCAACCTTACACTATCTCTGCAAGCTTTTCAAAATTTTCAAAAAGATGTGGGTACTCTGTCCGCATAACATATTCATGCTCCCATGTCCCATCCTCAGGACCGTACCAGGTCCACTGGACCTTTACAAGCTCTATGGCTCGATTCCAGAGCTGTTTGCTTTTCCTGTCCAATATGTGCATAGGATTCACTTGCAGGACACCTTCTGGTTCCACCTAAATCACATTCCAATCGATAACATGATTAGCATCAAGTATATATCTCTTAAGCAATAAAACATGAAACACATTATGTACAGTCATAGATGCAGGTAATGCAATCATGTATGCACCTAGCCCAATCCTTTCCAGGATTTCAAATGGCCCACAAAATCTTGCTACCAACTTGGCACAACTTCCCAGCTTCAGGGAACTCTTGTTAGTTTTCACTTTCAGGAAAACATGGTCACCCACTTTGAATTCTATGTGGGTTCTATTCTTATTAGCATAACTTTTTTGCATGTCCTGGGAAGCTTTCAAATTCTGTTTAATTCTTATCATTTGTTCTTCCATCTCTTTGACCATCTCAGGCCCAACTACTGCTCTATCAGCTAGATTATTCCAGCTCACTGGAGTATTGCACTTTCTTCCATAAAGTGCTTCAAATGGGCTCATATTCAACGATGCGTGACACCTGTTATTGTAGGGAGAATTCTACCAAATACAGGTAGTCTTCCCATCTTGATGGTTTATCCATCACATACATTCTCAGCATGTCTTCTATTACTCTGTTCACCCTCTCTATCTATCCATTAGACTCGGGATGATACGCTATACTAAAGTTCATATTCGTTCTGAATCCTTTGAACAATCCTTTCCAAAAATTCAAGGTGAATTTTGGGTCTCTATCAGACACAATCGTCTTAGGAATTTCGTGCAAGCATGCCACTTCTTTTAATAAAATATTAGCAACATCTGCTACCCTGTGAGTGGTTTTCAGTGGAATAAAATGGGCAGCTTTTGTAAGCTTGTCCACCACCACCATGATTGAATCATGTTGCTTGCTCATTTTGGGCAATCCTGTAATAAAATCCATCGTCACCACTTCCCATTTCCACTCAGGAATGTGTAAAGGCTGCAGCAACCCTGTTGGGTGCCTATTCTCAGCCTTAACTTTCTGGCACTCCATACATCTGGTGATGTATTCAGTAATTTCTTTCTTCCGACCCGGCCAAAAGTAATGGATTTTGACTACTGCCACAATCTTCTGATATCCAAGATGTCCAACATAAGCCACATTATGCATTTCTTTTAGAATTGTCAGCTTCAATTATTGGACATTGGGTACATACACTCTATCTCTATACAAAAGTAAGTCATCAGTTCCCAAGGTGTAACTTCCCTGGGTTTGTGGTCTCTCATGCTGATGTAGCTTTGCTACCATACCTCTGTACTACAAATCATCATTTGCAGCTTCCAAAATTATGTCCTTAATCTCATTCTTGTACATGTTAATGGTTGTAGCATGTAATTTGTGCACTTTTCTGCTGAGTGCATCAGCCACCTTATTTTGTTTCCCTTTGATATGATTGATATCAAAGTCATATTTACACAGAAACTCCATCCATCTGGTTTGCCTGGCATTTAAAGTCAACTGATCAAATAAATACTTCAGACCGTTGTGGTTTGTTCTCAATTTGAATCTCCTTCCCATGAGGTAATGTCTCCATTTCCTCACTGTGTGGACAATTGTTGCCAGCTCTAAATCATGAGTGGCATAATTCCTTTCATTCTCTTTCATCTTTTGGGACTCATAACAGATTACAAATCCCTCTTGGATGAGAACTCCTCCCAACCCCTCCTTACACGCATATGTGCACACCACGAAATCCATATTTGGATCTGCAATCCTTAGGATTGGAGCACTGGTTAACAACTGCTTCAATCGTTGGAAACTATTCTCACACTCTTCAGTCCACTGAAACTTCTTCTCCTTCCTTTGCAAGGAAGTAATAGGGTGAGCTAACTTTGAGAACCCTGCTATAAACCTTCTGTAATAGCCTGCCAGACCCATAAAAGATCTAACTTCCACCACATTCCTTGGAACTGACCATTCTCGAATGGCCTCAACCTTTTCAAGATCCACAACAATCCCTTCTTCTGAAATAATATGTCCCAAGTAATGGATCTGCCTTTGGTAAAATGAGCATTTGCTCAGCTTGGCATATAGTTGGTGTTCTCTCAACACTTGCAGAACCATTCTCAAGTGTTTTTCATGCCCTTCTTCCAACTTGGAATACACCAATATTTCATATAGGAAGACTATGAAAAACTTGTCTAAATAGTCCCTAAATACACCATTCATTAAGCACATGAAAATAGCAGGTGCATTTGTTAGTCCAAACGGCACCACTATGAATTCATAATGACCATACCTTGTTCTAAGGGTAGTCTTTTTTATGTCCTCGTCCTTTATTCTTACCTGGTGATATCCCGATCTGATATCTATCTTCGAAAATATTCTCGCACCCTTTAAGAGATCGAAAAGATCATCAATTATTGGCAGAGGATACTTGTTCTTGACAGTTACCTTATTCAATTGTCGGAAATCAATGCACAGCCTCAACGCCCCATCTTTCTTCTTCATGAATAGGACCAGGGCACCCCAAGGTGACACGCTTGGGTGAATGTACCCCTTCTTCAAATTTATCTCTTCAAGCTGTAATTGCAACTCTTTCAGCTCTGGCGTACTCATTCTATAAGGAGCTTTTGAAACTAAAGCTGCTCCAAGCATCAAATTTATAGAAAAATCGATGTCCCTCTTCAGAGGTAGTCCAGGTACCCCCTAAAATATGTCTTTGGACTCTATGATTACCTCATGGTCTCCAATCTTTGAGACTGCATCACTGGATGTTTCTTCCACACGAGCTGCAAATAATTGATAGCCCTTCCTGTAGCACTTCTTCAGCTGCATGGTTGAGATTTCTCTAACATCCACAACTCTGGGAATTCCTTGGACTGTTTTCCGATTTCCCTCTTCGTCTAGGAATGTAAACCTCTTGTTACGACATTCTAGGAGGGTATGGTTCTGGTCCAACCAGTCCATCCCAATTAAGCAGTCATAAGTGTTACAGGTATGAACTAACTGAGAGGGGGGGGGGTGAATCAGTTAGTGTAGATTATTAACAATTTCTCTTGTTTTAACTTTGAATCGTTAATCTTAGTGGCAGTGAGTCTTTACTGTGAAAATCAGAGTTATAAACATAAAGCATATAACATAAAGAATAGAAATCACACATAGCATTCACTCACAAGTATGAGACACAGATTTTTCAAGAGGAAACCCAAACAGGGAAAAAACCTCGTCTTCTTAAGATGTTAAGCAAGCTCCAACTGTGTTACATCTCATTTGTTATGAGCACCAACTCATAGAGGATACAACCTCTGATTGCCAGCACCAACTCCCACAGAATCCTAGCACCCACTGGGTGGAAGCACCGACTTCCTTTTTACTTCATCACCAACTGAGTGAAGACACCAACCTTCAGATTCTACAAGCACCCACTTGCAGAGAAAGAGACATACGTCTCCCTAGCACCACCCTACCACCCTTGTTTGCCAAAATAAAAATTGCTCAAATCAACTTGTTCATTCTGATATAGCTTGCTTACCCTTTCTTCTGATCTACTCTGTATTCTTCACTGTTTCTGATCTGCTGCTCAGCCTCACCGTCCTCTGCAGCCCATTCTCAGCTTCTTCTCCTGTGACGCAGATTCTCCTTCTTCCTTTTTTTTCACATCCATAGCTCTCTTTCTCACCTCAACAACCACCCCCAATCTCTGTCTCAGCGCATTATATTATCTTTTTCACATGCAGAGGTTTTCCTTTCTTTTCTCAACTCCAACTGTAGTTTCTTCTTTTGTTCATTCTTTCTTCTGCTTGCATTCTCCCTCATTTTCTGAACTAGCTCTTTGCATGCCTCCTCTATGCATGCCACATCATGCAACGTTGTGTTCTTTCTGTCTTAACAACTAGTCTAATTTTAGACTGAAAGTCCTTCCACCGTCCAGAGTGATTAGAGAAACCCAACTGGAAAAAAACTTCCAGACTCTTCAAAGCAGATGAAGGACCCCCGCAAAAAAAATGGATTTAGCAATGTTAAGCTCCATTGGTTGTGCATTATATCCATTTGATGCTGGCCACACCAATTTCATTGTGAATGGCATTATTCATGCTTTTCTTAAACAAAAAAAAATGATTAGTAACCCAAGGGCATTGTGAATGGCACCATTTGTGCGTTTCTTACCAAAAACGATTTGGTAACTGCTGCTGCTAGTCATGGTCGTGGCTAAGGGAGAGCCAGCGTGCCATAGACGTGTCCTTCTTGGTTTATAGATGTGTGCCAGTTGGATCGCCTCTATTTTTTCCATTGCCTCTGCTCTGTTTCAATGGGGACGCTTGGAACGACTGGAGCATTCCTTCAATCGTTTCAAAAAGGGTTTCAAACGGGTTTATTCCCTCCTTTTTCCTTGAATAACTCGACCTCCCTTCAACCATTTCAAAATGGGTTTACTCCCTTTTTCTTGAATAACCAAACACAATGGGTCTCTTATTTGTAGAACAAATCGCTAAGAGGAACCCAATCTCAACGTCCCCACTGGGATATCGCTCTGGCATCATCTATCTTCTTCTACCAGTTCTCTTGTGCGTGCTCCATAACCAACCAACCGATTGCCATCATCAATGACAATAACCAAACCAACCGTCTCTTGTGCGTGCTCCATAACCAACCAACCGATTGCCATCATCAATGACAATAACCAAACCAACCGATTTCCATCAATGACAACCTTGACAGTCTGCATCATCTATGCTATAGCCATATTTCCAACAATCTCCCCCTTTGGCATTGATGGCAATATTTCTTTCATTGCTCCCCCTTTGACATCAAGGGCAAAGGGTTAAACTGTTCTCTTCAGGCTCCCCCTGACTTTGAAAGCACCATGACTTTGTGCACTCAACTGTAATACCTGCTAAAAAGGGATGAAATCCATCAACACTATCCACTAACCTGACCACAACGCTCCACCTGAATTGATGCCAATTTTGATGCATTCATGTCTTGAGAGTTTAAACTGAGAAAGGTATCAGCTCTGATTTCTATGTATTTTCGCTTGCTGCATCTCTACCAAGTTCAGTAACCAGGCTTCTTGTAAAGAGGTCCTTTGGACCTGCGCTCCTTTAATCAATCATCTATGCTCTGTCTTGTACACATCTGCTCTTGCCAATTACTACTTGAGGTACATTCGATCAATCGTGACTTCATCTTCCAATCCTGTGTAGACCATATGGAACATTACTGTGTTTCAGCTGTTACAGCACTGTGTTTCATCATAAGTTCCAGCTCTGTTTCAGCACTGTGTTTCTGCATCTGTGTTCCAGCATCTACGTTCCAGCATCTGTGATTCAACTTCTATGTTTCAGCATCTGTGTACCAGCATTTGTGTTCCATCATCTGTGATTCAGCTTCTGTGTACCAGCATTTGTGTTCCAGCATCTGTGTTCCAGCATCTGTGTTTTAGCATCTGTGTTCCAGGATCTGTGTTCCAGCATCTGCGTTCTAGCATCTGTGTTCCAGCATCTGTGATTCAACTTCTGTGTTTCATCATCTATGTACCAGCATTTGTGTGCCAGCATCTGTGTTCCAGCATCTGTGTTTTAGCATCTGTGTTCCAGCATCTGCGTTCCAGCATCTGTGTTCCAGCATCTATGATTCAACTTCTGTGTTTTAGCATCTGTGTACTAGCATTTGTGTGCCAACATCTGTGATTCAGCTTCTGTGTTTCAGCATCTATGTACCAGCATTTGTGTTCCAGCATCTATGTTCCAGCATCTTTGTTTCAGCATCTGTGTTTCAGCACTTGTGTTCCAGCATCTGTGTTCCAGCATTTTAGTTTCAGCATTTGTGTTCCAGCATTTTGTGTTTCAGCATCTGTGTTCCAGCATTTTACTACTTGAGGTACTTCGATCAATCATGACTTCATCTTCCAATCCTGTGTAGACCATATGGAACATTACTATGTTTCAGCTGTTACAGCACTATGTTTCAGCATAAGTTCCATCTCTGTTTCAGCACTGTGTTTCTGCATCTGTGTTCTAGCATCTATGATTCAACTTCTGTGTTTCAGCATCTGTGTACCAGCATTTTTGTTCCAGCATCTATGATTCAGCTTCTGTGTTTCAGCATCTGTGTACCAGCATTTGTGTTCTAGCATCTGTGTTCTAGCATATGTGTTTCAGGATCTATTTTCCAGCATCTGCGTTCCAGCATCTGTGTTCCAGCATTTGTGTTTCAGCATCTGTGTTCCAACATTTTGTGTTTCAGCATCTGTGTTCCAGCATTTTGTGTTTCAGCATCTGTGTTTCAGTATTTGTGTTTCAGCATCTGTTAAGCACACACTCCCCCTGACAAAGTGCAGAGGTTAGTTAGAGGAGGGTAGGACACCCATCTTCTGTCTAAGGTATTCAAACTGTGCCTTGGGTAATGGTTTGGTAAATAGATCAGCAATATGCTCCGTGGAGGGAATGTACTGCAACTGTACCACTTTATTGGCAACCTGATCTTTTAAGAAATGATACTTCAGAGGTATATGCTTTTTCTTGGAATGAAGAACTGGATTCTTGGAAACACTAATAGTACTTGTATTATCACAGTGAAGAGGAATGGGTTCTTCATATGTTACCTTCAAGTCCGCAAGAGCTTGAATCATCCATATTACCTGAGTACAACATGCAACAGCTGCAATGTATTCTGCTTCTGTGGTAGACAAATCTATAGAGATTTGCTTCTTGCTTAGCCATGCAACTAACGAATCACCCAAGAAGAATGCACCTCCACTAGTGCTCTTTCTCTCATCTACACAGTTGGCCCAATCTGCATCTGAATATGCCATCAGCTGAAAATTTTGATTTCTTGGGTACCACAAACCATAAGACAGTGTTCCTTTCAAATATTTGAAAATTCTTTTGACAGCTACTAAGTGACTCTGTTTAGGGGCAGCTTGAAATCTTCCGACCATCCCAACAGAATTCATTATGTCTGGTCTTGTTATAGTGATGTATAGAAAACTTCCTATCATAGATTTGTATGACCTTTGATCCACTTCAGGAGTAGTATCATATTTGCTCAATTTGCAGCCACATACCATGGGTGTACTCACAGGTGAGGCATCTTCCATTTGAAACCTTTTCAGCATCTCCTTTAAATATTTCTCTTTGGAGAGAAATAAACCTTCATCATTCTGAGTAATTTGAAGACCAAGAAAGTATGATAGCTCTCCAAACATAGACATCTCAAATTCAGATTTCATTGCATTCGCAAACCATTGAACAGAGGAGTGGTTAGTACAGCCAAAAGTAATATCATCAACATAAACTAGCACAACCAGTAAATCAGCACCTTCAGATTTGGTATA
>ML779995.1:935246-967508 GCA_009831015.1 Picea engelmannii
TGCCTTGTTGGTTGAACCATCATGACTAGTCATGATTTCACTGCAGGATCTTCCTTATACTAAAGGAACCTGCTCTGATACCAATTGTTACAGGTATGAACTAACTGAGAGGGGGGGGTGAATCAGTTAGTGTAGATTATTAACAATTTCTCTTGTTTTAACTTTGAATCGTTAATCTTAGTGGTAGTGAGTCTTTACTGTGAAAATCAGAGTTATAAACATAAAGGATATAACATAAAGAATAGCAATCACACATAGCATTCACTCACAAGTATGAGACACATATTTTTCAAGAGGAAACCCAAACATCAAGAAGTGAGTTTCATCGTACATCTTTCTTTATCAATCTCTTTTTCGTGCCCATTAGAGTTTGTTCCTTTGACTCCCAAGTTGACATCCTTTCCTTCTCTTTTGTCCTCTGAAATGGAGGCACTCTGCACCTCTTCCATTTCCTTACTCAGTGTCTATTCTTGGTTTTCCTGACACTCATTGAACTCTGCACACACAATGTGTAATCAATATGAAGTTTGTGAGGACCTTAAACCTTCAAGAAAACTTACAACATTCATAAATCAACGTGAGTGAGAAAGCGTTTTTATCACTTTATTATAGCTTTATCGCTCTGATACCAAATTGTAGCACACCTTTTTCTGGTGCCATACTTCGCGGAAATATAACACCCACTCTCAGATCTATAATTCAACATGCATTTAAGTAATGAAACACATTTAATCTCAAAGTAAGCATAAGAATTATTACTAACATAAATAATCCATGGAAATAACATTAATCCAAATGCATAGCAGAATACATGATAATTATAATACACAGAGATACAGAAACATAATTAAAGAATCATCTGGTGCCTATCTTTGAAACAGTGGTAGTTCCACCAACCAAGTGCAGGCCTTCCACGAACCTCCCAGCCTTAGACCACACTTCTCATCAACTCAGCAGTGGGTCACCCCCGAGCTGGGACTAAGATCCATCCCAAGGCAAGGAATCCTAGGCTAGGCTGAGGTTACAAGGAAAACACACAATCACAAGGAAGGAATTCTCTCCCAGGAACCACTCATACTCACTGCCCACAGACTCTCCTTCCCCACATGCATGTTCCACCCCAGGAGTATACACCTTCTCTGTCAACTAGATAGTCCTTCCGCTGCTAACCTCCCTTGCCTTGGGTTTCAGCAACAGACCGAACCAGAACTCCCCGAGATCTATGGAAGATATAGGGTTCCTTCCAGGAGTTCTCTCCTTCCTCTGCGCACTCTCTCACCTAGAGAAAATAGCTCACGGGCCAACAACCTGTTCTTCCAACCTCAATCATCTCTCTCACCTGGAGAGAGTGTTGTACAACCGGCCAATAAGCCCCACGTAGTCCAGCACTGCATGGCCACACAAACAACAAGGAAAATGGACACGGGATTTCCAATAGGTTCAACAATGGCGGATGGTCTCACAGATATGTCTTCGGATAAGACTCCACGCACAAGCTAGATGCTCAGATAGAGGATGTTTCGACTTTTCAGAATCAACACACAGGCTTCTGGTTCAGTGGATGTACGAGGTATATCTTGCAGAGGTCGGACCGGTCGTATTGTTCAGAAGATCGGATCGAATGGAGGAGGAACCCCCATCACAGCTTATCTCAGCCCTTTATTTGCATGGGCAAGGTTGACATTTGTCACCCATGCAATTGCATGCATTCCTTCAGCATGTGTTCCTTCCATTTGGAAGTTGCTTGTCCTTCCCAAAAGAACTTAGGATAAGACATATTATTCACATGTCTTTTGGAATAATATTAAATTATTATTCCCAAGGCTTAAGCCCCCTAAGCTTAACACTTAGTCCCTTTTTCCCACCTTCCAACCCCTAATTCTTTACCCTCTCTATGGATGCTTAGTCCCCCATCACTCATTCATCGTGTCAGTCTGCACGTGGTGGTGTATATATTTTATTAATGTGTTGCATACATAGAGGTACAAAATCAGGCCCTTGGCCTACAACCCTTAGGCTCTCTAGCCTAACAATCACATAAGCACACCGGCTTATACAAACTTGGCTCACCAGCCTATAGCACATATTTACAATTCATTTCATAAACCAGATTTACAAAGGGCTCAGCCTTGGGGACACTACAATAGAAATGGTTGGAATGAACTTGGGCTAGAAGAACTGCGAGGGGGGTCAAATTTGCCTTTGGGGGCATAGGATTTGTTCCTAGTATTGATGACCATCACATCTTTTGGCTCGGCAAAATCTAATACAATGATAGTAGCTTCTAGTCTTTTACCAATGATCTTATCTTTGGCACTCTTATTTACCTCACATGTGGTCTCTTTGTGATTCTCCTCACAAAAGTTACACCAACTCTAAGGCAATATAGCCTTAGGTTGAAAATTGTTTTCAACTGGATTTCTAAAAGGGGGTGTGGAAGAGGATGAAGCTCCAAGGGTGAGAGGAGAGACAGTTCCCTTCTGCTCAAAATCTATCATATGAATTTTCATATCTTGTACTAGCTACAAGAGAGCAGACATGTATGTTTGTCTAACTGATTCCCCCTGGGGAAGACCAGTTCTCTCAAGCTATTCTTCATACTCTGAACATGTATGTAGAGAGGAACCGAGATTATCAATGGCTTTTTAGTCAAGCTTGTGATGGTAGGAAGAAGGCAATGCATTGAAGTAATGCATAAATGCAGCTTGGTTCTTTGGGCAGATAAGTTTGGGGATTTGATTGTACATCTTGGTGAAACACAAGTTGAAAGACCTAATGGTCTCACCATATTTATAAGTGACGTTATTGTATTCCATTAACTTCTCGGCAGGGCTTTTGGATTTCCCATAAGTGGATCGGAACTAATAGATTAACTCCTCCCAATTAGACACGATCTTAGGAGGAAGGTCAAAGAAACTGGTCACAGCCTTTCCTTCCAAGGAATTAATGAACAAGTGCATTTAAGTGTCATTGTCGTTAGTCCCTATGTTATGACAAGTATTAGAAAATGCCACTAGGTGTTTGTTTGTACTAGCAGTGTTATCTCCTAAAAAACTTAGGCAAGTACTCTTTAAGCAGGTGCTAAGTTAAGAGGAGAGGACACATGCCACTATGTGGTTGTGGCATCTTCTTCAAACTGAAAAATTCCATACTTTTTAATGACTTTGGTTGGGTTTGTAGTAGATTGGACAGGGATATGGTGGTTGTACAAGCTACCAATCACCGATGACGATGAATATTGGGAAGATGGAGCACTTGCAATGCCACCAACACCACCACTAAATGTCATCTTGTGGATGAGAGATGAGGGAAAGAAAGATGAGTTGGATGAATCAGATAAAGTCCTCCTTAGAGCACCTTGTTGGACAGATAACACTACGTTTCCTCTTCCTATTTTAGCGATAGGATGGATTTCAGGTGACAATCCTCTTCTTCTTCTAGAAGCACGAGAATCTAAGGACATGAAAGAAAGGCCTAAACTGAAGAAACAAAAGGTTATTGTTGAATTCTAGGCTTCCTACTTCTAGCTTCCAATTGTTCTTGAACACTAATATCTCGTTCAATTGCTGCCCAATAATGGTTAAGCTCAGCACGGGTCCTAGTAGTGTCTAAAATAATATGAAACAGGTTCAAAGCAATGTTGTTCTGGTCTTGGAGACCGGGCTCAATATTGGGTTTCCTTGCAATAGGAACAATCATGAATAGAAAAACATTCAAAGAATCAATAACAGAAAAATAAAGATGTATCGATGAAAATCGAGTATAAAAATTTAACCAGAGAGATATCGAAGATCTCCCCAGTACAGTCGTTAAATAAATGTTGAGGAAAAGATATGAATTGATCTTACTCAATCATTTTCAGACTTTACTTGGATAAATAAAAGTAGAAGGGAATATCACCCTATGTTTATAGCCAACAAAAATAACATCCTAACTCACAAGTATTAATTACGAGTACTTAGGTTAGTATTTTATCAACAAAAAAAACTTGTTGGAAATTCACTTTTTATGTAATTTTCTGAATATATCAGTTGCTAAAATAAATTTAAGAACAGAAGTAAATACACCAAGAGGATAATCAAGATAGATGAGACATAAAGAAATCCTTTATTTCATTCCAATTCACCAAAGAGCCATTTCTTTACAAAATCGCATACAGAAATCTTGGACCAAAGTCAAACTTAGAAATCCCCAATGGAACATACAAAAGGACCTCTGACAGAAAACCAAACCTGAACTCTAAAATTTGGATCAGCTTGCCCCATATTGTTGCCCACTCGACTCTTCACAATATCCTTTATCATTCATGAAAGTTAACTCACAAATAGACAAGTCTACACATACTATCAAAGATAGATCAACACCTCTGAAGAACAAGTGTCTGAATGATTTGATTCAGCCCTTAATATTGTTGTCTACAATAAGACCCTGCTATCACAAAAGAGAATTAGTCTGTGATGAGTATATGAATGAATGAAATTTGAACTATGTCAACATAAACTCAAAGAGAAAACCTTAGCATGTGTGTGCTTCTATCCTCCCTTTGTCCCTCCCTTCCTCTTTGCTTTTAACAAGTTAGAATTATTTAAAGTAGTTAAACCAACCATTAGTTAAGTTAATTAAAAGACTCAACTAACTTTAGTTAGGGGGGAAGGTAATAATCATAATAAGGGTCATAAATAAATAATAACTAGTAGATGGGACCCCTTGTGACTTCCTTTAGTTCATAATAATCATATCAATCATAACATAACCATTAATTAAGCAAACACACCTCCTTGTGTCTCCCATCAACATATTTACTTTTGGCAATTTTAGCTCATGAAATTTGAAATTATCTTCAAAAATAATACTCATATATCCAAAATAAAACATGTTGTCCAAAGATCCATGAAGTTAATTGTCATAAAACAATAGATAAAATAAAACTCAAAATCCATATTTCCCAGTCTGTGATGCAAATTTTCCATGGATTTTGTTGTGACCTCTTCATTTTCCTAAATCTGCCTTAGGCTGTGCAGAGCCTTTAGGCTTAATCTCGTTGATAATGTGGGAACAATCGTCCCTCAAATGCATCCATGAAAGCATATATTTGTCAGAGTCAGTGGAGGGTGAGGAAGGGGCAACAATGGCTTTTCCTTTATCAAGTGCATGATGGGATTCAGTCTTCAATATCTTGCTAGCATGGGAGGATTGCACTGGCGAGTGGTTAGGGGAATCTTGGACAATCGGGTTAACCAGTGGAGGAGGAGGCAAGGAAAATTTTGGTCAGCCACGATGTTGGGAGACTATTGGGTGGCCAATCTCCTGCCATCCATCATTTTCAAGGAACTTAGGATGTAAGGAGAGATGAGGAGGTACAGGGATATCAGGGGCTTGTTGGTCTTGGAAGGTAGGATTTTCCGGCCTGGGTTGAACTATTCCCTTCCCAATCCAATTAAATAATCCAACATGAAACAATTGGCCAAGATCTTATGAATCAACGTCAAAATGTATAGATAACCTGGTCCTTCTTGAGCCTCATTTCTAGTTACATCTACCTCTGTTTCCTCAGCCATGGATTCCCTGATTGAAAAAAATCATCCTACATGTGTGATCGATTAGCAAGTAGACTTTTAAAAAACAATGCATGAAAACTCTTAAAAATATGAAATAGATTTGGTTGAGAATGTATCAGTCTCATGCAATCCAATCGATACAAATCATTTTACCATTAATCAACAAGAACGAGGGTGAAAAAGGGTCCATGGATACATGAGGGGTTTCTAATTAGCGAAAATATGATATAATGAAAGGGGAGAAGATATGGTCACTTCTCAATCATAATAACAATCAACTGTAAGCAAACCAATAAAATCTCACTACAATCCATGCAAGACTCTGTCACTTTCATCCAATCCAACACAGAAATTCCCTTGACTGTAATCAATCTCAGAATAGGGGGTGAAAAATGAATATGGGAGATGCGAAGGGTTTGTAATAAGCGGAAAACGAGATAATGAGAGGGGAGGATAACGATTATTGTTCATGAGACTAATCAAGCGATAAATAAAACATTTTGTAGTAAGGATAGATGCACCAGTCAACAATTATCATGACCGAAGAATAATTATTGTGTATTTAACTAGTTTACTGTCAAATACTCAAATGTCTAGCACAGTGCCATCACAAAACAACAAGCATCCACATATTTTCATTTAATAACAATTTTCGAATAGTACTCATTTCCATTCTGTAAACTGTAAAAATCAACCACTGCCCATGTATTTCCTCAATCCACAGTAATACCCAGAAGTCATGTTTTCAAATTAATAATGAAGTCATTATTACTGCAATCAGGCCCCTCATTTTAATGAAAATGACATTCATTGAATCTATATGAAGTAACCCAAATAATCAATACCAAGTTGTAGTGCCTGAAATGACAACTAATCATACAATCCACAACCACCATTTAGATACCAGCTATGTAGGAGTAAATTGTCTGGGCAATGAAGTTATGCCACTATAAAGAAAACTAATTCAACGTGACTTAAAAGATGGGCCACCTATCCAACATGACTATCATCAACAACATGCCAGTTTCGACAAGTGATCGATTGCAATAATAAACATGCTTAAAACTTTTGTGGGTTCCCCTGAGTGTGAAAATCAACTATCCATATTATACACAGTGCGCAGCTTAACACAAATCTACAGTGCAACATTTCTTCTTGACACAACAAACACACATCCATGATAAATAACTCAACATATCATGCTAAGATATAAGATTGCTTGGATTTAGTCACCTGTGATCGACTATGCTGTGCACACTCAGGTCTATACAACCAACAAACATAAAGATGCAAGGGATATACTTTCCATATTTATCCAATTCGGTAGCCATTCAGCCCCAAAGAAAACCATAGTTATTATGCCCATTATTTACTTTTCAAAACACCATACACAGAATGTGACATGTGTGAATAACACCAAGCATTCACAACCAATTCCACCCATCATCCAAATCATCATACGTGCAAATACCAGTCACTGTATATCAAACCACAATTCGCCATTGTTGTAAAACAAAATAATCAATCAAACAATCTATAGCAATGGCACGTACCCTCGCATCGAATCGAAATAGGGTAGAAGCCTTCTTCACTAATAATACTGAGTTATTTGACATGAGGAGGGTGACTGTGAACTTTAGAAGTGTAATTGGCACTATAAGGTTTATCGCTATTATCATAGAAGCAATAGCTAAATGTCATACCAACATGACTGCCATACGACCAATGGTGATTTTGCATTCAAAGTAATTAACCACAATAATCCGTAGCAACTTGATAGACCTGAGAGTCTTCCTATGAATATCTAGACCATAGGGTTAAGGTTTTTGATCAGTAGCCATCATAGGAGGATCAGAGCCAACCTCTCGCAACAGTGAAACTTTGAATCTAGGGGTATACATATAGAGAGGAGGTTGGATCTTATTCAGTCGAGCAGTTTAATCAATGCATGCTAACCCTCATGTTCTTTGTCCAATTACCATAGTACTAAGGAGGAGACAGGGCCAGGTTAAGAACAAAACACTCAATTCTTGACCCTTAGTAGTGGAAATCAAAGGTCGAGGTGAAACATAACATCGTGACGTAGAAATAACTTTGACCATTAAAACCCAGGAAGGAAAGAGACTATATATGGTGACAGTGCATGAAGAAATTTCCACCCAAGAATTAAATAGAAACCCTCTGATTGAACCAATAGTAGCATATGGGAGTTATCACCAAGAAGATCGATAACTTCTACAAACTCAAAAATATTACAAGAAGAACCATCCATTTTTCATTCAAGAGCCAAAATTTCACATAGTTGCAACACTTAGGAAAAGACACAAATACATACACCTGAGCCAGTAATAATTTCATAACCAGAGTGAAGTCAAGAATGGCCAAAAAAAAGGACATACCTGTTAATCGAAAACCTTAAGACGAGAGGTGGTTGAGCAGTTTCACCCTGCTAAAATTCTGGAGCATAACACAGCAACAAGATCGAACAATAGCCCGACTAGGGTGGCGGCCAATGGGAAGGGTAAAGGTGATGTGAATTAAATGCATGTCACCTCCACCCACATTACATTAACTCATCAGTACATGCCAACAAGCCCTTCATTAAAACCATTAATTTAAAATTAGCATTGGAATCCACATTAATTTCTTCCTAATTGTGCCATCCACATCATATGTCAAATTTCTAACTTAAGCATATTGCATGTCAATTATACAATCTAAGAGATCATGTATAGAATCATCACCAATAGCACGATCAACATCAACCTATACCATAGTGTAATCACCATGCATATAGTCTATCTAACTCAAATAAAATCGCAAAGCCACTAACTTCCATGAGCCATCGACGTTCATACCATATGTATATCATCTACCAATTCCATTAACCAATGCATAACCATTGCATTATCACCTTTCCAAATGTGCCACCAACATTTCAACCATATGCATATAAAAAATGTAATTCAACATAAGTTCATAGCTATTTCCTTGTTATCTAGGGTTCAACAACAGTGAACAAGTATTTTCATGCATGTAGTATTGCAGAACTAGGTCCCTTTTCTTGCATGAGTTATAGTATTTTGCCTTCCTCTAATTGCCTTTGATATAATTTCACTAACATGTTTGTTGTGCAGGTGCGATAAAAGAAATTTCCATGAATAAATAGCAGGTTGTAGTAACATTAAGGAACAACATCTCAAAAGCTCAACTCATACCAACAACAACAATATCTCATCAACCGTATAAATGTGTAGCACATGAAAAAATTGAGCAGATCTGACTTCAATAGTTCAAGGGGGTCCCACCTACTAGTATTATTTAGTATTATAATTAATAGGAATTAGCAACACTTTGCGGGCGAAAATATTTTGATGTTTTCAATCGTCAACATTTGGCTTCTTCAACATATGATTCATTGTCTGAGCTATCACTTGTTTTGTATTCTTCTTTCCTTGTCCATTTTGGAATTTCTAAGGTTGCTTCCTTTGCATAAAGATCTTCTATCTTGTACCAAATTTATTTAGTTGATGTACACTATCCCACTTTGTCTTTCTCCGAATCTAATAGGCCACTCAAAATGGAATTCATGGCCATTGTATTGTTTTTACTTTTATCCTTTGCAACTACATTTGTTGGTGGATTTTTTGAGGGTGTGTAACCAGTGACAACTGATTTCCAGAAATTGTACCCCATTTCATGTAGATGTACCTTCAATATTATGTTCTAGAATACATAGTTTGTTCCATCGAACAAGGGATATTCTTCCTTCCAATACATGTGTGCTATAGGGATTCACCTTCACATGGTTAGACTATTTTTAAGGAATCCACTCTGATACCAAATAATGGCACACTTACTTATACTTATTTTTTTTTCTTTTATTGAAATATTTCCTTACAATATTTACCAATATGTTATTTTACCGAATGTAGAAGTTAATGATAAATATACAACCATGCAATTCATAGTATAGAGATATTTAACATGGAAACCCAAATGGGAGAAATGCACAAAATAGTTCTTTTACAAGATCATGTAGGCACCAACCTCCTTTTACAATGCTTGCAGGAATCAACCTGTAAGAGACACCAATATCCTCTCCTGAGAACCAACTCAACAACAATGTTTGTATGCACCAACTTGTAGGAGACACAAATATCCTTATCTCAGAACCAACTCAACACAACATATGGGAACCAACCTATAGTAGCAATATTTGTAGGAACTAACATCCAGGAGACACCAATCCCCTTATTTGAGCACCAACTCGACTCTCCCTATAGGCACCAACCTGCAGTTTCTATATTCAAAGGTACCCACCTCCAGGAGACACTGATCTCCTCAAGCTTACAATAATATCATAATGCCTCTTTCCTTCAAGTTTTCACCTGTACAAATATTCTACTTCATCTTTTTTGTCACAAAACTTTCTACCATGTCACATTCTGCATGAATTCATAAATAACTTAGATCTTGCACCTCCCATACACCCTTAGACAATTACATTAATATTTCTTTCATTTTATACCACTCGAATGCTTTCGAGCCTCAACTCTCTTACTCTCACATAATCATCCTTTCACTTCTTCACTTCATGAAAAAATAATCGTGGCATTGTTATTTATAGGCTCCATACCTCCATGTATTTTTCCACATACAAAATATTCTGCTCAACAGGTCAGATTGAGATCTCTTTGAATATTCCTGTAAAATGAGTTGCAACACTCCCTTGAAATCGACCTCAAACCCCCTTTGGTTTGATGTGTGATTTACTCTTTGGTCCCTTTGTATAATCATTAATGTACAACTACCATCGGATCATCCCTTGAATAAAATCATAACCATAGATTTGTTCTCTTCCCACCAGAATAAGTAACATGACCTCAATTCTTAGTAGTTGTCCGATATTTCCATGTTTTTATCTCGTCCATCGATCTAGTTCCCTGCATTCCCTGGATATTGGGACTTTTGGGCCCACAGGCACACTAGGCCATGGGGATATCAGACTACCAGGATACGGGGACCCCGAGCTTTAACACTTCACAACTTCAACATACTTTCAATAACTGATACCTCGATGTATTAATGGAGAAACATGGCACAATCCTTCCATGGCACGTGGAATAGTCATACCTCTACATAGGAATGATGTGGCATGACACATGTTGGCCCTCGACCAAGTTTTGAGGAAACCTAGGTCATATTTGGACCACTTTTTGGACTTCGACACATTGGCCGAGGAAGAAGCACCGATTTTTAGGGCTATGTGGACCCAGTAAGGGGTTTTCTATGGTTTTTGTAATGGGTTATGGGATGTTTTCCCATGGGGTTTACCCATGATTAGGACTTATTGTAAGATATTGTAAAAGTATAAATAAGTAAGAATGTATTGTAGAAGAGTATACAAGAGTCGGAAGCTTTCAGAGCTAAGTGGAAGTAACTTGAGTAGCTTTGTGCAAGGGAATGTCTGTGTGTTAAGGCTTTGTGCTTGATAAAGAGTTGGCTTTGTGCCTTGACCTAGTTTGCAAGGAGGATCTAGTGCTCAATGCACAGATATCATGTCCTATGTGAAGCTCGACTCTGTGGCTTAGTGCACAAGAGTCATTGAATGTAAGAGTTTGGTTAATAATAAAGAAGATTGTAAAGAAGTTGGTGGATGTAGCCCCACACTAGGGTGAACCACATATATCTTGTGTCTTTGGTTTTCTTTGTGTTGTTTTTTTTATTTTATGAATATGCTCAGTGCTTCGATTACTATGTGTGATAGATAGATTTGTTGATGCTTAGTGCTTTACTTGTATTAAATATAAATGAATGTTATATCTAACTCATTGCTATGTGCTAAGTGGTTGAAGTGCTTAATATTTATTGTTACTGCTTTGATCTATCTTTAGGGTATGTTATGTCATGTTACTAAGGTTAGGAAACTAATGCATGCCATCTTCTAAGTGTTAAAAGAATACCCTGTGAAGTGTTATTATCACATATTTGTGTCCCAGCTCGTTACAGACACCTGCATCCTGTAATCCCCCTTGCTTCTACCTCAGGTGAGACTATTCCTACTCTACAGGTTTCATTGAAAGGGTTAGTAGTTAGGGTTTTGTTGGTTCATTTTTTAGCGTTGAACCCTAGGTCTGCCCCTATGCCAACATATGGTTCTGTTGTCAGGATCTAAAACTGTGATTGTTGGGAACTGAAGTAAATAAAAGAGAAGCTTTGTGCGTAGATCTATTGCTCAAGTGCGCAGTACTCTACTTAACTTGTGAATCTTTGTGCTAAGAAAGAAATATGATCTGAAGAAAGAGGTAAGATCCGAAAGGAGGTAAATCTTTGTTCTTTGATAAGAGTAACAAAAGTGAAATTATTTTTTTCGAAAGATTGAATTTGAGTACGTTTAATAGGTTATGTCCTAGTCTGAAGGATAGGATGCAGTTGAAAGAAATATTTGATCTGAGTAAAGTTAATAGAAATGAAGAAAGATATGTTATTCCTATGCATAGAAAGATTTTTTGGACTAACAAGTGGATGTAGGAACCTAGAAATGTTTTTTGCAGAGTGTAGGTCTAGCACGGTGACCCTAGTGTGCAGTATAGAATAGGTTGTGCAACGTTTAAGAGAAAGAGAGGATTGACATTGTGTTATAAATGTAGAATACCAAGACATATTGCTAAGGAATTCCTTGGCGCAGGTCCTATTTGTCTTTGTTGTAAGATTGTTGGTCATGAGGTTGAGGATTGTCCAAGGATGATTGCTAAAGTTGAACGAATGAACATGAGATAAGAAAACTGTGAAGGAAGTCAAGAGACTAAGGGAATGTTAGAGAATCATAAAGAGAAAGAATCAGAGAAAGATCAGCATTATTACAGTTGAAAGAAACGATGGATGTTCACAACTATGTCAGTTTACTAGAGATACTGAAAGTAAAACAACACATAAGTACAAGAATAGAAGACTTCGGCATAGATTGTGTCTTGGATGAAGAAACAAAAGTGAATATTATGATAGAAGACACTTGGGAAAATTTGGGAAAGCCTATTATGATACCTTCATTAGGAAGGATAGGCTTGTTTAAGGGAAAGATGATAACCTTATGTGAAAGAGTTACTAATGTACCTATTATTATTCATGGAACATCAATTGAAGAGGAATTTGAAGTCATTAAGTTTTTTGAGAACAACACCCCTTTCCCACCTTTGCTAGGTAAGACTTGGATTGAGAAGGATCAGATCAGAAGAAAAGAAGAGGTAGAAGCTACAGAAAATAAAAAGCAAGAACTAAGGGATTTCATAGACAGAAAAAATACATCAACTAATAGAAGAATGAGAGGATAAGTCAAAGAAACAGAACAAAGTAACAATGTAGGAGGGATAGAAGGAAAGAGAGTTAGTTGTCAAGGTTGAAAGAATGCAAGAAGGTTTGAAGGACCTATCCATTCAAGAAATAAGTATATCCACCCAGGAAGTAT
The DNA here is from genome assembly GCA_009831015.1 of Picea engelmannii. Classification (NCBI taxonomy): domain Eukaryota; kingdom Viridiplantae; phylum Streptophyta; class Pinopsida; order Pinales; family Pinaceae; genus Picea; species Picea engelmannii. Next base: position 948,273 of record ML779995.1, read on the forward strand.
TAAGAGAAGGGATATTAACCTCAGACCCTTTGAAACTACATCAGCAGTGCGCAGTCACTACGATAGGGGAAGCTAAGAATAAAAATGGAAACATGATTCCAGACATAGTTAGAGAGACTCAGTTCACAGGAAAGAAGGCAAGGAATCTCAATAAAAAGAAAGCTAAGTTGGAAAAGATACAAGAATCTACAGAGACCAGATCAAAGAATTCGCAGACTGGAACCTTGCAGGAGGCAGGTTCACAGGATTTGAATCTCGTTGGAACAACAAGACCGCGCAGAATGGGACTTATCCTTGGCGAAGCTATATGACCATGGGAGGTGCCCGAACTATTATAATGATGCTCCATAATGGTTAGAAAATGCATTTATGGGTGGATGGACCACTTTTGGACGTTGAGACCGTGCCATAACGAACAGATTCACATTTATGAAAGCATTTCTAGCTATTGGAAGAATTCGTTACAAGGCCCCACTTATTTAACTTATTGGTCATTGTGTTGGGACCACATTTTTATACCCATGATTAATTGATCCAAGAAGAGAATTGATTGTGTGTCGAGATGTGTTATCAGAAACTAGACATCATTGTCCATTTGTCTACCCCACTTATCTATTTGCCTACCCTGACCTGTCTGTTTAAAAGTTAGAATGTTGGGCGAACCTAGTGAATTAGAGAATTTTTTTGAGGAATTCCTCAAGAATCTAATGGCTGATAGAACTTTATCTGAAGGTGTCCATGCATCGTCGACTAGGGGATTGCAGGCTTCCCCTTCAACTGGACGTCGTTCTGGTCATGTCAACCCCGTGACTGAGCAACGAAGTAAGCACCGCGGTGATCTGGCTAATGTGAAGCAGATCTCGTCCATGCTACCGGAGTATATCCCAACTTTGGCTGGCACAGTTAACCGTGACAACATCCCACGAGATTTTGAGTACACTATATTCACCACATACATTCTGAAACGAATACGTAGTGAGGAGTTAGTTAGGACAGATCCCGCTACTAAAGAACAATGACTTCAATTTAGGAGACAGAAAGAACTATGTTATGCTAGAACCCCACCACTACTTGACGAATTCAATGGGGAAGAAGCCTCACCTCATCTCCCATCCATGGATTAAGGGACTAGCGCATTCCACCGCGATAAATGTAAGGAAGATTCCCCATTTTGGTCACTACTAGGAGGTTAACTCTTGCGTTAAACTCCTCTTGTCATGCTATCATGGAGGATACCTATGGCTCGACCAAAGGATTACTATGGATCTAACACTGATCCACCATATTACAGGCTTAAGCATGAAGGGACCTAAACCTCAACAGTTTTATCAAGGGAAGGCCTCAGACCGCTCCTTGGCACAATGCATCAAGGAAGCTTACGGCGAAGTCGAAAAAGGAAAGTGAGGTTACAAGATAGCCTCTATACAGGATGGCGAAGTGAACCTCTCTTTCCAAATCATATCTAGAAAGATCGTAAGGAAGAACCACCCCACATAGGTCACCGGGTTCATGGTGGAACTCGCAGGAAAATGTGTGGAGGCCATGCAGATGAACTGGGCGATTTACCTCGTCAATGAACTAGAGAAAGATTGTCACGAAGCCCAGGACTTGGGATATGAATTCCACTTCAGTTGTCTAATCATTTTGATCATATTTTTCACTTGGAAAATTCCTAAAGGAGCCACCTTCCTAGATATCGAACCCTCAAATCCATTGGCCGCTAGGTTTTCCACCTTGTGGAACACCAACGACATGACAAAGTAGTGGCAGTCAAACATTGTGTTTCATGCATATTATCATCAATTGAAGGTTTCCATTGAGTCATTTCCAAGCATGACACCATGCACCCTGCATTAGTACAGACCAATATCCAAGTTCCACGCATATCCACATTTCATCTATATCACTGCACGCAGAGATGAGAGCAAGAAAGAGTTACAGTCGTACTACAAGATAACAAATGAAGACATGGAGAAGATTACAAAGGAATGGATGGAGGAGTTGCTTGTACCTATTGATGATGAGTAACTCTATGACACTGACACCATAGGAAGCCCCATGGTCACCCGAGTTGAGCATGTCAGACAGTCCAGTGGGATGAAGAACAAGAAAAAGTAGGAGGAAGTCTAGGATATAGAGACCGATGAGGAGGAAAACACCTCTGAAGAAAATGGATCTCACTCGCTAGGAGGAGGAGAAAACAAATTAGATGGATAAGGAGGAGGAGATGAGCAAGGAGGAGGAAAAGATACACCACTGGAAGACCCCCTACTGGGACAGTAACACCACAGAAGAGGAATGTTTCTCCAAATAAACCTTCAGCAAGGAAGAAGGTGTGCGCTAATAAGCCCCAGTTAGAAGCAATGTTCACTGAGGAAGATATAAGTTTGGTCCACGAAGCTATGGAGGACACTTTTGAGGACATCTTGCAGAGATATGGAGTGAAGCAGGAAGAGCTATATGGAAGGGTCAAGAAGGAACTGAAGAAAGTACAACAAGTTATTTGTTTGGTCTGTGCAGTACCTACTACACCTTCCTCATCATAGATTGCAGAATTGGGGGACGAACCAATCCAATTTCCAAGACTTGTAGATGCGACAGAAGCTCGACTTCAGAAAGTCAAGGAAGAGAAGGAGAAGGCTACAAAAGCTTTCAAAAAAGAGAAATATGAATACTTAGAACAATTATGAGTAGTTTGTTATAGTGTAGTCACCTACGAAAGTGAGAGAGAAGAGTTTCAGGTGATGCTCCAGGAGGAAAAATCCTAGCTACAGAAAGAAAAGGAGCAATTGCTCGCAAATTGGGCCATAGTCAAAGAGGTAGTGAGTAAAGAATGTCACTCTGTGCTAATCTTGGCACAGGAGGAATAGGATTCGGTTGAGGTTTAAGTAGTGAAGCTTGTTGATACCATCCAGTAGCTTCAATCTAGGATAACAGAGTTGGAGGGTCAAGTAGTACCGAGCACGCCGCGGTAGGTGCATGACTAGAGAGAGGAAACCGCTAAGAACACAATAGTAAGGATAAGAGCCCTCTCCTTGGAATGAAAAGAGCTGAGTGATAGAAGTGCGCATACATATGAATGCCTCATCGAGGATCCGGATCTTAGGAAGTTTGAATCATATCTACAGGAGGCACAGCAGCAAGCATTTTTCATGCAGGTGCAAATGAAGTTTCTCATCGCAGTTGAAAGAATGAAAAGATACCAGGAGCAGCGTGCAATACAACAAAATATTATTGTCATCCAGGGAAAGGTAATAGAAGTCACACATAAGTTGCAACCTGTGCAGGATGAAGCCTACAAGGTGTTCGAAGAGATTGATGGATAGGGCTCGCAATTGGACCAAGTGGTTGCAACAGTAGAACAATGCCCAGAAGGGCCTGTTACAAAGAAAATGATCTAGGAGCTTGTTGAGAAGGAGGCTTAGGTGAAGTAGCAAGTTGAGGAAACTTGAGTTAAGATTGAATCCTTAGAAGAAGCATTGACCAGACCTGAGTGACTCGGGACGAGTCATAGGTGAGTGTTGAGGGAATGTTGGCCCTCAACAAAGTTTTGAGGAAACCTAGGTCATATTTGTACCAATTTTTGGACTTCGAAACATTGGTCGAGGAAGGAGTGCCCAGGCGGAGCTTAGATCTCGGATCTCACCGATTTTGTAGGCTATATGGACCCAGTAAGGGGTTTTCTAGGGGTTTTGTAATGGCTTATGGGATGTCGGCCCATGGGGTTTACCCATGATTAGGCCTTATTGTAAGATATTGTAAAAGTATAAATAAGTAAGAATGTATTGTAGAAGAGTAGCCAAGAGTCAGAATATTTCAGAGCTAAGTGCAAGTAACTTTAGTAGCTTTGTGCAAGGGAATGTCTATGTGTTAAGGCTTTATGCTTGATAAAGAGTTGGCTCTATTCCTTGACCTAGTTTGGAAGGAGGATCTGGTGCTTAGTGTGCAAATGTCGTGTCCTATGCGAAGCTCAACTCTGTGGCTTAGTGCACATGAGTCACTAAATGTAAGAGATTAAAGAATAATCAAGAAGACAAAGTTGTTGGTGAACATAGCCCCACACTAGGGTGAACCACGTATATCGTGTGTCTTTGTTTTTCTTTGTGTTGTGTTGTTTATGTTATGAATTTGCTCAGTGCTTCGATTACTATGTGTCATAGATAGATCTATTGATTCTTAGTGATTTACTTGTATTAAAGATAAATGAATGTTAGATCTAACTCATTGTTATGTGATAAGTGGTTGAAGTGCTTAATCTTTATTGTTACTGCACCAATCTATCTTTAGGGTATGTTTTGTGGTGTTACTAAGGTTAGGAAACTAATGGATGTCATCTTCTGAGTGTTAAAAGAATACCCTGCGAAGTGTTATTATCACAGATCTGTGTCCCAACTCGGTTATAGACACCTGCGTCCTGTAACCCCCCCTGCTTCTACCTTAGGTGAGACATTTCCTTCTCCACAGGTGTTGCTAAAAGGGATGGTAGTTAGGTTTTTGTTGGTGCATTGTTGAGCATTGAACCCTAGGTCTGCCCCTATGCCAACAAAACATGGTATATGTTGTGACAATAATCATCGACAACCATTTTCCTTTTTGTGTTTGACATGGCCTCCACATGGACCCTTTACATGTGTGTTTTATGATGTGGTATTGACACATGACTCTTGACATTATCACATCCCCCATCCTTGTTCGATCACTATGATAAATTAGCATTAGTGTTTGTCTTAACATGTGGAATTGTTCGTGTCTATTGGCATAGCATCTATCATGGCACTGGCATGGCCACCACTTAGCTTGAACGTGGCTATAGATGTGTCATTAGTGTTGGCCCACTAGGCATCGAATCCCTAGGTATCAACCCCTCGGTACTTTAACACTTTGCATATACTTCATCCCTCTAATATCCAATATGTTGATATTGTATCAATGGGGGAAAAGGACACCAGGATATCAAGCCCTTGAGCTATCAAAATATAACGTGGACCCCACAACTCAAAATATAACATGTTGTGTAGGATTTCATAGCTTTTCCTCTCGCATTCAAACTTATGTGATACCACTTTTCATTATAAATCTCAAGAATTCAACTCTCCTTGTGCTTGTGGGTTATATCATTTTGTCTAATTCTAGTTAGCTATAATTGAAACCTCCTTTTCCAAACTCAATACATGCCCAAGCTTCCTATGTGCTTTCGGATTTCTTGTTGCTCCTCGATCTCGTCCTCTATTTGCAGGGTTATCTCATCTAGTGTCCAATTTCAATTTATTTTCATTGTTGTGAAACGTAAATTTACTTGGGTTGACTATTCACATTTTTCCTACGTTTGGCGCATGGTTAACACTTTCATTCTTAGTCATTTTATTGCTACATAGAAGTTCATTCACATAGAAACATTTTCTTGTTGCTCTAGTTCGATTTGAAACTTACTCTATCTTGTTTGATTATCTTTGGGTTTAGTAATATCCCCCTTCCTGTCACATCAATGGCATTCATGATTGTCACACTCATGTCTACCTTTGACATCAATGATAGCACAATTTTCCAACACAAAGGATTTATAATTTTCCTTGGTTAACATCTTATTTAAACCCTGCCCCTTTATGATTTTACTTGGTTTAATGTCAAGTTCATATTCTTGGATATTTGATACCAATTTTCCTCTAGTTCCAAAAAAAATATTCTTGAGTTTGCACATCTTTAACAGCTGGGTATGGGTATAAGCTATGATTTTGATGCACCCAACATAAATCCTAAAATGTTTCAATAATTGGACCAAGGAATAATCTTGCTTCTCGGTATTGTTGTACTCTAATTCATCGTCCCTAAGGGTATCACTCATGAAATCAATTGGTTTTTCATTATTATGCTTTTTATTTTTCAAAATTACACTAGCAATAGTATCTTCTAATGCAAATGATAAAATGATAATGTTTTGAGAATAATAATGGATAACAAGGATTGGTGATTTTGTGATGGATTCTTTAATATCCTTGAAATATTTCTTACTAGAATCATCCCATTTGAATAAACCATCTTTCTTCAACAACGTGTTCATTGGTTTCACTATTTCAACAAAATTTGGAATGAATCTTCTTATAATTCTCATCTTATCAAAGAATGACTGTAACGATTTATTTCTATTTGGGAAAGGGATTTTCTTTATGGATTCAAATTTTGTTGGGTCAATATAGATACCATCTTTAGAAATAATGTGACCCAACAATTTCCCTTGGTCTACATCGAATGTTGACCTCTTTGGATTGAGCGAAATTCCATATTTCCTACATCGTTAAAACACTTTCCTCAAATGATGGACATGTGCATGTCTTTCCTTAGACACAACAGTCAAATAATATTCATATATCTCGATTACCTTTCTTACCAAGTCCTAGAAATCAAATTCCATTTCCCTTTGAAATATTGATCCAACATTCAAAAGACCAAAAGTCATTCTTAAATATTTGAAATTTCCCCATGGGGTGGTAAAAGTTGTCTTAAGTTGGTATTATTCTTTAACCAAAACTTGGTTATATCTTGAGAAACCATCCAACATATATAGCATTCCAACACTAGTGACTCTTTGCAATAATTTTTCTATGTTTGGAAGAGGGTAATTTATTTTAAGGAATATTTGATTAAGGTTTCTAAAGTTGACACACAATCAGATATCACCATTCTTATTTTGAACTACCACAAGGTTGGCTACCTAAGAGGAATGCCTAATGGGGGATATAATCTTTGCATCAAGCATATTGTGTAGTTCTTTTTGGATTAACGGGGCTATGATAAAAGTTTCATCCCTTCCTTTAGAGGAATGGTGTGTTTGATAATTTCTCATTTATACACCACCTTTAAATCATCCTATGACCAGGAAAAGACATCATTATACTGATGAATGAGCTATGCAATATTTCTTCTTTCATCAAGAGTAGTGTTCTTACATATCGTGGTCATCCTAGGGTTATTTTCTACACCAATGTTAATCTCAATGACATCTTCATATTGATCAACAACAATTTTCCCTTTATACATATCATCTCTATCAAAATTTATTTTTAAAAGGACTACTCCTTTTTGGATTGAATTGTTTGGCATGTTTTCTATATCTAATTATTAATCTTTAGTTTACTTGGTTTTCTAAGAATGTTATGACCCAAGAGGGACATATATAGGGTTAAATGTATATGATATGACCCCAAGGGGGGGAATATATGGGGCTAAATATACATGTAATGTGTAAATATATATGTAATGGGGTCAGCCTAATAGTAAAGTGGCCTCATGTGTAGGTTTGAATAGGCATATATAGAGATCATGTATTAATTATTTATGACATCTGAATTGTAATGTGTGAATGTATTTGGGTTATTTGGAGGAGGTTATCCTATTATTTAAGGAGTTATTGTGTAACGTATCTATCTTGGATTTGTGCTCCACGCTCACATTCTATACATGGTGTGTACTTTTGGTTTATTCTTATATTTTTAGCATTTGGTATCATAGCGTTGATCTTAAGGTTTTTCTTCCCCAAGCAAGTCATCTTGGCATTTTCAATATAACTTTTGTTTGGGGCCACTTCAGAAAACAAAACTTGGAGGATGTTTAGAAGACCTATCAAGGTACATGTGGTAATAATTTCAATTTCTAGGAATAATTTGAAAAAATCTTCTTCGATAAATGGATTGGGGATACAAAAATGGAGGAATTGTATAGAATTCAAGATGAATTAAAAGAAGCAAATGAAGAGATTAAGAATAAGGGTGAGGATCTATATGAGATATGATCCCTTAATGAGTCACTTATTAAGGAGGTTAAAAACTTAAATCAAGAAAAGAGTAGCAAAGAAAAGTGGGAAAAGGATGATTCAAGGGAAGATTTGAAAACGAAATATGAAGAGATATGTATATTATGAAATCCTAAAAAAAACTATTGGATGAGGTTAAGAGATTGAAAGAAGAAAAGAAGAATTGTCAAAATCAAGATGAAAGAAGAATCTTGGATGAAGAATATACCAAAAGACTTGAAAAGGAAATTTGCAATAAGGTTGAAGAATCCCTAAATACTGATGAGGTAAAATTAAAAATGCATTCTAGAATTGAAGAAGGATTTCAAAATTTGATAGATGGGGTCACATTGCAGCTTCAAAAGGAGAAAGAAGAAAAGATTAAAAAAAGGTCAACAAAAGATACTTGAAGAAGTTGAACTCCATCTAGAGGACATCAATGCAAAATATGAGCGTATTATATCCAAGGCTAGAGTAATGAAAGACCAAAAAAATATGATCGGGGATGCCATTTTCCCTTAAAACAATATAGATGAAATGGGTGTGTAGAGTGAAGGAAAACCATCAAATGTGAAACCACATTGACACCCTCATTACCAGGAAATATTTCAAGGAAGAAAAGGTTGATATCAAAATTATCAAGGAATAATATGGAATAATTGTAAATATTAATGGAACAAGGAATCACAAAACCATGCTTCAACAAGATATTATCATATACCAGCAACAACTACAAATTGGAGAAGCTTCAACAAAAATGCATGGAATCAAGGGAAAGAAAATTATGCAACAAGTAGTTTCCAAGGATTACGACCGAAAAGAATTGATTTTGAATGGATGGATCATCATCAAATGAAAGAAAAAAGTAGGAATATAATAAAATCATATTACTTGGGTTCATCACATGTGAAGCCTTTAATTGAAAAGCCTTGAGGACAAAGCCTTTTGAAGTAAGTTATTGTGTTATGACCCAAGGGGGGCATATATAGGGTTAAATTTATATGATATTACCCCAAGGGGGAGCATAGATGGGGCTAAATGTACATGTGATGTGTAAATATATATGTATTAGGGTCGGCCTAATAGTAAAGGGGCCTCATGTGTAGGTGTGAATAGGTATATATAGAGATCATGTATTCATTATTGATGAGATGTGTATTGTGATGTGTGAATGTATTTGGGTTATCTGGAGGAGATTATATTATTATTTAATGAGTTATTGTTTAACTTATCTATCCCGAATTTGTGCTCCATGTTCACATTTTGTAGATGGTATGTACTTCTGGTTTATTCTGATATTTTTATCATTTGGTACATTACAGAGAATTCCTTCAAATTATGCAGAAAATGAATAATTTGGGAATCATCATTAAAAGCTTGCCAATGTTCAAGATTGTTGGGTATGGATGGTCTAAATATCTCTTCCATATTACATTCACCACGGAACATTTCTTAGAATGGTTGCAAAAAGGATGCTACTACTTCCAATGCATTATTGATCTCTAAGACTATCAAAGTCTTAAAAACAACCTCACGAGGATAAATACCACTACGTTTTTAAAGAGATGCTACTCCTCTATATGAATAATATACATAATTAAAATAAAACTAGAGAAATGATCAGGTTTATTTCAAAAGAAAATGCTCACAATGAAAGAAAGGCCTTAGATAGGACTAGGCTTATTCACATGAATATTTACAATGTCATGCAAGATTTAACATATTTACAATAGCTCTCTAGGAACCTAAAAAAATGTACAATTTTCTTTTAAAATGTTTATGATATTTAGAAACGTAAAAGGAATTTGTCCAAATGGAGTGGGATTGGGGCTCCCGCAAAACATTAAATAGAAGAAAGACCTGGAAGAATGAAATGGAAATAGTTAGAAATTGAGCTTAGGTTTTGATAGATAATGAAACAAATAATACTAAGAAATTACTAAATGAGTGAAAGAAAAATAAAGGAAGGCCAAATGTAATATATGCTTGACTTACTAAGAAGGAATGGTTCTCTCTCTCTCTCTCTCTCTCTCTCTCTCTCTCTCTCTCTCTCTCTCTCTCTCTCTCTCTCATTGCTAGATGTTTTCCTTTATATGATTTCGAGCTTTGGGCCTCCTTTGAGGTAACTATCTTGCATAGTTATTCTGGATTGTTGATCTCTTGTAAAAACTTATTTAGCCATTCACTAGTGTACTCCCTTATCATTAGGATGGTGATATCGTTCTTAACTCTAAGCATGAAAATCTCCTCCTCTATTTCTTTAAAATACACATGGGGTTGCTCAATTGATGACAAGTGGTCATCATTTTAATTCACAAATGTGATAAGCCAACGCTTAAGTTCTTCTTCAGGAAATTCTACGATGCTATCAAATTTGTCAACCCGTGAAGTCTTCACTATGACTAATTCCTTATATAATTGTTCCTTGGTTATGATCTTGGAATTTCTTAAAAAAAATTGGCCATGTTGTTCTCTTACAATATCTAATGATTTCAGAAAATCATATCCTCTTATTTCATTATTTCTCTCATAAACAATAATTGTATCTTTTAACATATTTACTCTTGCTTCCCATCCTGCTCTTATTTGTTTTATTCTTTTGTTTGAGGGAAATTCTTGTTTATTTATGTGGTGATCACTCAAGCTAGTGACCCGTGCAATGAAATTTTACCTAATTACTGTAGAATCCTTCATCATGCTCTAAATCATTTTTCAAATATTCAATAAATCTCATAATCCTTTGAGATAAAATCCATAGGCCAATACCAACCTCCCATGCTTGTGAAATAATATGGAGTCTTTTGTTGATATTCTCAACAACATAGAGTATTACTTCACTCAATAGTTGGGTATCTTTTCTTATTTGGATTGAGGTTCTTCATGTACGTGGTGGAATATGATCTGATGGAAGTATGGCTAGTTGTGTTGAAAATAGTGGCTTTGAACTCAAAGCATCCTCTGGGTCATTTATTCTCTTTTTTTACTTGAAATTTTTTAATTCATGCTCCAAAATTGAATGGGAAAGAGTGTCACTTGTAGAAAAATGTAATTTCAGGAATCCATAGGTTCTAAATTCTAAAACATCAACTTTTGATCTCTTCTTCTGAATTATCTTGTTGCTTTTTACACTGACCTTTTCTATTTCCATGTTCTTTTCTTGCTTGTTATATTGAGATTTTTGTTGTGTTAAGGACTGCACTTCAAACAACATAGGTTATTTTTTGGCCAGGTCCTCTATACTTTATTGACTCTTAGAAATTTGTTGGGCTACCCAGTCAAGTATCTTGACACTATCAATCTCTATATCAGTGGTGTTCCTCTGGTCTTCTAAGTTCTCAGAATTACTTTTACTTAGGATTCTTTTTCATTTTTTTGGCACATTGTATGTGTCCATTAAATATCGACATGGGGTGTATCATCTCCATCATAAACTCTTGCGTGTCCTTCATTAATTTCTCCTATGTTAATACTCTACTCTTTTTTTGTTTGCAAAGAGGAGGAGCTCCTATGTATCTAAGGATTTGAGGAATATTGTACATCAGTGTCACCTTTCCCCCTTTGTCTTGTCCTACTTTGATTATTTGAACTTATTTCCATAAACAATTCTTCTTTACACACATTCTTCTCCTTTCTTGTGGGGTTATTATCATCAATTTGTTTTATCAATCTGGTAAAGAGATTGTTGTATCTCATGGATGCTAGGTATTCGAAGAAAATGCCTTCAAGTTCAAATCCTTTAAGGGATTGTTCTTCTTTGAGATTAAAAATGATGAGTGTCTTGGACACTTCTTTCAAGTGGGAGAAATTATTTACTATTATTTCTCCAACATGAATAGGAAAGGTGATGAATTAACTTTTTCATTTCCTTTCAAATAGGATGAACCAATATTTATACTGATTACAAATTTCCACCACAAAATATCTATAACAAAAAAATATTAGGATCAAAACGGGGTTTTATTGACAACCATACAACGAGAGGTAGGTATGGTTTTCCTCTTGAACAAAAATTCCCTTTCCCTTGAGAAATTCCTTAGCTTCCTAGGTTATTCTCTTTGGTTCCACTCTAGTTGATGTGTCTGAAATCTTTGAGAAATTTATGTTGAATAATATAAAAATGAAATGGTTCTTTGTATCTCCACAACAGAGGGTGCCAAAATTGAACTCGTATGCTATCAACATTAGCATATGATTTTAAAATAAGGCCCTTAAAAACATTGCAATACGAAATTGCAAATACCAAGTATGCATTAATGAAAAACCTTTGAGCATTCAAATAATTACTCAACTGAAAAGAAACTTAATTTGATAATACTTATGCCCAGTCAAAGATAATATCTTTTTGAAAAGAGAATTAGAGTGCATATAGAGTTGACCTAGGTATATGGGAATCTCACTCTCGACTGACCAATCACGCGAACAACCATGAAAATTACCAATACGGTTCTTTCAGAGAGGATATATCAATTGTTGAAAGGTCGTTGGGTATCTTGGCAGATGGAATCATAAAATCATACAAAACATTTGAACCACCACCCTGAGAATCAAGGAATGCATTTGCTTTAGGGAGATTGAGAATTTTATTTACAGAAGAAAGGCAGAGCATTCTCCTGAATTCTTTTGGGGTTAGGACAACCAAACTCTTTCCCTTTGTAGCTACTTAGAATAAAATATTTATGCATACCAAAATACTAACTCCTTTAAGTCAAAGGCTTCAGGTACGCATCCAGTATTAACAAGCCCTACAGTCCAGAGTCTATTCTTTTGTTTTTCTTCTAGACTTTTATTCACAAACCATTGATAAAAATTTGACCAATGAAAATTATTATGTTTCCTTGTGAGAGTGTTAATTGTATCACCACAAAAAGGCTCATTCTTCCTTCTATTTTCCATACTTTGTGTTTCTTCAATGCACTTTGGTATACGTGAAACTATAGTAATGAATTATAGAGATTGAATCATTAACGATCTATGTGCATGGAGGATATTTACTAAAATGTCCTTTCCACACACATGAATTACCTTTGAAATACAAGTATCATAAATAGAAACCATTAAGTATCTATTTGAAAAATGGGACATATACTTCTCATTAGTCCTAAATCTCCACCCTTTTCCTCGTAAATTGAAGCAAATTAATGTGCCATAACTAATTCTTTATTATCGTGCAAAGCATGTGGCTTAAAAGAATCAGTTACGTGGAACTATTGGGAGTGTGGAGGTGCAAAAGTGTGGGAGGTGGAAGTGATATAAGTTCTCCACAATAAAGGATTGGCAATAGACTAAGTATGGGTAGTGTAAGAAGGATCCTATGCAGAGTGTGGAAGTAATACTTTTGCAGATTGCAGGAATGCGAAAGAAAACTGCAAAAGTGTGGGAAGAAACTCCACACAAAGGGTTGAAAATAGACTAAGTGTTGGGTTATGTGGAGCAATATTTGTGCAGAATGAAAAGGAATTATTTATGTGGAGTGTGGGGGGATTGTCATTGTAAAAGGCTCCACACACATAAACAAAATGTCTAAGTATAAGAAAATTTGGATTGAGAAAATTAAGGGGATAATGGATTGGGAGAAAATTTATACAAGATATGGTTTGAAAGGTGAGGTATAAAATGGATCCAACTATGGGACAATAACCCCCTGTGGGTTGCTGAGAATATATAGATCCTTACATTGGGTGATGGAGTCAACAATAATGCATTTTGTGAAGGGAACTATAATACAAAGCAAATGGGTTATGCTATGAGAATATATAGTCTTTGAAAGAAAAGAAAAAGTAGAAACTTTTATGTACAAATAGTGAAAATTGGGGATTAAGTAAATAAATGTTTGAGGAAATAAACATTTACTTGCAATGCTTGAAATTTCACTTTTGTATATTTCAATAAATAAGAATTGTGACCAAAGATATTTTCAATTTGATACAGCCCAATCCATAAAGCTTTGAACTTGGTATGAAAGAATGTCTTCTCCTTAGCCTTGTTCCAATGTAAAACCCATTGACCCTTTTGAAAATGATTGATGCTGGCACTATGATCAAAATACTTTTTGATTATTTGATGATTGTTAGTCATGATTTCCAGTGATTTTTCCCTATGTTCTTCCAACTACATCAATTGATAATAGTGTGCTTGAAGAGGTGATATATCTTGGAGTCCTCATTTTTTGTAGCAGTAGGTAATGCATTTAATTCCAAGTGTATCGGAAACTTAGATTATTTTCCATATACGAAAGTATAAGGTGATTATCCAATACTTTTGTTTGGATTTAATCGACTTTCCCAAAGAGCATCTGTCAACTTTCTATGTCAATTTCTTTGATTTGTTGCAATGATATTTTTAAGAACTTGAATCAATGTTTTATTGGTTGATTATGCCAATCCATTTTCTTGTGGATAATAATTGGATGATTTCCCCATCAATATTCCATACTCTCCATAGAACTTTGTGAATTTTTTTCCAATGAAAATTGATCCATTTTTTATAAATTTCTTAGGAACACCAAATCTGGATAAATATTATTTTTTAAGGAAATGATCAATTGTTTTGAATCAATGTTTTATTGGTTGATTCTGCCAATCCATTTTCTTGGGGATACTAATTGGATGATTTCCCCATTAATATTCCATACTCGCCACAGAACTTTCTAAAAAATTTTCCAATGAAAATTGATTCATTATTTATTATAAATTTCTTAGTAACACCAAATCTGGATAAATATTATTTTTTAAGGAAATGATCAATTGTTTTGAATACACATTCCTCGAAGTTATTGCTTATTTCCACTTTGTGAAATAATCAACAATGGTAATAATGTATGCATTTCCTTTACTGAATTTTGGATTGATTGGACCAATGACATATAATCTCCATTGTAGAAAAGGCACTTCAGCTGAAATGGGTTTCAAAGGCATGGTTTCTCTCTTCATTTTTCTAGAAAAGTTTTGGAAAGAAAGGCATTATTTTCATTGCATAAGAATCCTTAAACATAGTTGGCCAATAATAATCAGCTCTAATAATTTTGTGTGTCATTACCGATGGTGCCAAATTATCTCTACATACTCCTTAGTGAAATTCTTGGAGTACTTGGTGGGCTCTTGAATGGTCCAAACATTGCAATAATACACCATCAAATTTCTCTGAATTTTTTTTGAGATACTAATACATACCTATTGGTCTTCATATTCATAACTCTTCTCTCCCTAGGAGACATTACAATAGGAAATTTCTAAGACTTGAGATAAAAAATGATGTCTTTGTACCATTCTAGTATTGATATAGATACATCTTGGGTTGGTACACCATTTGTATGAGGAATATTAACAACTTCAATACCAGTCATCAATTTGCATAACCCTTATCCCCTGACATCCTTGAGGGGCTTGATATTCATGTCATATTCTTGGAGTTTGGAAAGCCATTTTCCCCATATCCCTTCTCTATATTTTTTATCAAGCAACATTTTCACTAGATGATATGATACATAAGATATAACGTGTGCTAACAAGATACAAGTTCTGAAATGAACCACTTATTTTACCAAAGAAAGGGATTGTTTTTCTATGTCATAATACCTAAATTCATAATCATGCAACATATTACTCATAAATCCAATTGGAATCTCTTCTCCTTTTGAGTCCTTTTGTGTAAGTATGGAGCAAATAGTCTCTTCTGAAATGAATGAATGCAATATAAAATATTTGACAAGGTCTGGACTAACAAGAATAGGAGCAATGGTGATCGCATGCTTTATATTTGTAAAAGCATTTTTAATTTTTGGAGTCCATTAAATTTTTTGGTCCTTTTTCAATAACTTTTTGATTGGCTTTACAATTGAGGCATAATCGGGAACAAATCATTGAACAAGATTTATCTTCATAAATAAATATTGTACTCCTTTTTTAGATGTTGGGGGACCAAACCATTAATGTATTTTATCCTTTATGTATCAATATAAAAACTTTCCTTTCTTACAATATGACCAAGAATATTTCCTTTTGATACAACAAACAAACACTTATTTGGATTGATAGATATACCATACATCCTGCATTGTTTAGAGACTTGTATGATATGTTTAAAATATTGTTCTCTAAGTTTTGAATGGACAATTAATTCATCCTAATAATCTACCATAAAATTTCCAACTATGTCATTAAATTCATGGTCCATTGCTCTTTGAAATGTTGCACCAACATTTTTCAATCCAAATGGAATGGGGACATAGGTATATGTCCCCCATGGTGTAACAAATGTAGTCTTCGACCTATCTTCCTCAGCAACAAGTACTTGGTTATATCCATAAAATCCATCCAACATAGACATCAATGCAAAACCAATGACTTGTTGAAGAAATATATCCATATTTGGGAGGGGGTAATTATATTTGGCACTTCAATGATCGAGTTATCAGAAGTACACACAAATCTTGATTTCACCATTATTTTTTATGACCACCACCACGTTTCGTATATATTCTGAATGTTAGATTGAAAAAATTATACCGACCTTCTTTAACGTTTCTAGTTCTAATTTCACCAAAGACTTCAACTTTATATTAATTATTCTCAACTTTTTTTGGAATGGTTTTGAGCCTTCTTTGAGTGGTATGGTATGTTGGAAAATAGAATTATCATACATTTTTAAATCATCATAAGTCCAAGAAAAAAAATCTTTGAATTCTTGAAAAAGGATGGTATATTGTTTGACTTCATCATCAATACAATGAGTACCCAAATTTATATATTTTGTTGCTTCAGGTGTCCCAATGTTTATCTTTTGAGTTTCTTTGACTTTCCTAAGAGATGATTCTTCTATCATATTCTTCCCTTTTGTCCGATCATCACTTGTGAAAAGTGATTCTAGACTGACATAATTCTTTGGAAGGATAGTGGTAGTTCGTTCATATGTTTTTTCCTTCCAAAAAATTTGATCATCAGCATTTTATTCATTTGTAAAAATTGGTTTTAAATATGTAAGGAAATATGCAACATGTTAAAAACTTTCCAATAATATTGATTATCTTGGACAGATGGTTGAAATATGATCTTGACATGAAAAGTATTGGTCATTTGAGAATAACTTGGATCATAGAGAGATTTTGCAATTGCTAAGGAATCTTCCTTTTGATTATTTTCTCGAGGAACAAAAGTGATATTAAAATAATTGAAACAATCAATGACATGCCAAACCCTTTTAGCATAAAGTTTAAATATTTCTTTCTTAATATTGTACCTTTTCTTGATATGATTGATGACTAATTCTAAATATCCAGTCACTATTAAATATTGAACCTTCATTTGAAGTGCCAAAATCAATCCTTGAATTAGTGCTTCATACTTATATTCATTATTGGTTCACGGGAAATTGAGTCTAATTTCATGTGGATAGATTCAAGATTGAGTAATTTTAAATACAACACCAACTTTGATACTAGACTTAGAAAAAGCACAATCAAAAGATCTTTTCCAAAAACCTTGAAAGGTGTTATCTTCATCTTGTTTGGGAGAATTCATTTTCTCTGTATTAAAGATGACATAATTTCCAATTCCGTCATCAATATAGTTCTTCATCATTTCATTTTATTTCTTCTCAAACGATGTTGGATTTCTTTGTTCTCTTGGTACTTTGATAAATGTTCCATCCTTCTTTGGAAGCATCATGCAGCTTCCATCATTCATTATACACCCTCAAATAATTCAACACCGATCTTTGCCAAGGACAAGTCCATACATTGGGGGAATATCAACAACTATTATGGTGAATATTGTTATAATACGTGGTGTTGCACATGTCCAAGAACAAAATTATTTGATTTCTCCATAAGTTGGAGATTTTCTTGAATCAATGGCATAAACACTTTCACCAATTTCATAGTACTTTGTGTATTCCATTCCAAGAGCCTTCATTACGGATAATAGCATGATATTATTAGTGGATTCACTATCAACCAAGAAATTGTGCAATCTAAAATAATGATTCTACAATGATATGTAAAATGGTGGAAACTTGCCTCTTGGCCTTGCTGGTATAGTATTTTGTTGTTTCTTTGTGTTCATAATAGTTTCTTCTATTCTCAGACTAGATTGACTTGTATCATCCAGAATATTTAAAATATTTTCTCTTTGTTAAGGTATCTTGACTAACTCCATGAATGGTAGAGTGATCTGAAGCTTGGTTAATTGATCAACCACATTATAGGTCATATGCAGTGGTTTCTTTGTATGATTTACAAATGGTCAGTGTTTTGTTGGTTCTGGAGATTTAGCTTTTGCATTTTCCTTTTCTGATTGATCCTTGGACTTGAATTCGTTTTCTTGATTCCTGGTTTGAACAACATTATCTTGTTGTGTATAGTAATAATCTTAGTTTTCATCAAAAATACCAAAATATGATGAACTTTCCTCCATCTCGACATATTTTGATATTTGATTCTTTATTCAATGGCTCATTGTCTTGAATAAAATCTTCTTCTTCTGCAATTTTTTCTAGCAAAATAGCATTTAGATTTGAAACTCAAGGTGCTCTTGATTTGTTCTCTTCATTTCTTTGATTTATATCATTTATCTCTCTTTGATTATGTGGAAAATATCTCACATCTTGATGTGGAGGAATGTGATTTCCATTTCTTTTGAGTCGTGTTATCTCATTCTACATTTGTTGAATATTCGCTCATATGAGCAATCTCTATTTTTTTTTCGAGTTTCTTAAGAAAGTTCAAGAATATATCTCACATTAGGGGGTTAACCTTCTGAAATTCCCCCTCCAACTCCTCACACTTCAATATTTCTTGAGGTAGATGGGACTTGGGATGACAGTGATAAACGTATCATCTATCTTTGTACTTTTCCAAGGATAATCTTAGGATAAACATTAGTCTCGATCATATATTCTTACATCTTTGTTGCCTTCGTTATTTATTCATCTAATGTGTTTATTTATGCATCCCTTATTGCATAATTGAATTTTGACGACATTACATTGTTATAAAACATAGTTACTAACTTAACGAGAATTGTGACCTAAAAACGAGAACTCTAGCCCAAAAAACACCAAAATCGGCCATTGTTTCAAAAAGTACTGCTATTGGTAAAACTCTTCTTTTGGAGGGTGGATTAAATGGTGACATGTTTGAAATTGCGGCCTTGACGATCGATACCACTGAGAAAAATTGACCCTCAAATTAAAAGGTAATGCTTCTAGTAGCACCAATTTTATTTTTTGAGTAAAAATTAAGACCTAATTGAAACTATAGCCTTGACCAATAATACCATCACAAATGAAACAATGAAAATCTACTCTTAAATTGGAAACGTGAAAAAATGTTTATTCATTAATTTTTTTTTTTAATTTACATTAAAAAAAGGAAATGAAAAAAACCTCCATAAACAAGATTTAAAAAATAAAAAATAAAAATAACATATTTAAAAAACAAAATTCATAACTCAAAT
>ML779995.1:967985-990791 GCA_009831015.1 Picea engelmannii
TATATATATATATATATATATAATGTTGGTTGTTGTATAAATTATATAATAATATATATTTATATGTATGTTATATTGTGTATGTGTGTATGTAGAATTGTAGTATTAATGTTGTATCATATAGTGTATATAGATTTTGTGTTTTTTTGTTTTAAAAATTTTGTTTTTTAAAAATTTTCTTTTAAAATTTTGATTTTAAGATTATTTTGAAGGTATGTTATTTTAATTTTTTCTAAAATATTTTTTTTTTAAGATTTAGCTTCATTTTTTTTTTGGATTTTTTCAAAAAAATACTTTTTTGTCATTTTAAAAAAATAGATTTATTTTTTATAATTGTGTTTTTTTTAATGTTTTGTTTGAATTTTTATTTTTAAATTGTATTTTTTAATGTTTTTTCCAAACTTTAAAAAAACGATTGTGTTTTTCATCTTTTCTATATTTTTTATTTTGTTTATTTTTTATTTTTTTAATTTGGGTTATGAATTTTGTTTTTTAAATATGTTTTGTTTTTCATTTTCTTTTTAAAATCTTATTTATGGAAGTTTTTTTCATTTTTTTTTTTTTAATTTAAATTTTAAAAAAATAAAGAATAAACATTTTTATCACGTTTCCAATTTAGGAGTGTATTTTCATTGTTTCATTTGCTATGGTATGAGTGGTTAAGGTTACAGTTTCAAATAGGTCTTAATTTTGACATAAAAAATAAAATTGGTGTTACTAGAAGTACTACCTTTCAATTGAGGGTGAATTTTTTGTATTGGTATTGGTCGTCAAGGTCACAATTTCAAACAGGTCACCATTTTAACCTCCCTCCAAAAAACGGGTCCTAGTGATAGAGCCACTTTTGAAACGGAGGTAAAAACACCCACTAATACGACATATTAAAAAAAACAACAATGGAGGGTTCTCGTTAAGTTGGTAACTTTTTATAACACCCAAATATGATGGACACATTTGGACATTCCTCTAATGGAAGTTGAGTTAAGGACTTGAAAAAACGTAAGTTAAAATATCTTATCCTTTCACCCTTTTGAAGATATATTTGAGTGAACTGGGTAAGTAAAGTATGATATCCAATTGGTTGTGCATATCTGGTCATACACATACATTTTGTATCATCAAAAGAACCAATTGACTTAGCTAGGAGAGAAAGATGCCAATCATAGTTTGGGCCTATCAAAGTTTGAAGAAAGACTATGATCATCACACCATCATGTTCAATCAAATGAATGTCATGTATGGAAAGGAATTGATCCATATGTTTTTTGGGATCTATGATCCCATCACCCGTGAAAATAGGAAAAAATCCTCGAGGGAGGGTAGGCAACTGAAGTTGTTCTTCGTGTAAGTTGAGAGGGATAGATCTGACTCTTCTCCTTGAATTTCTTTGTCTTTCATTATCAGGAACTTCATTTTTTTTCTCTTCTCAATCACCCATGGTTGATGCATTCACAATTTTAGATGTTGAAGCTTGGGTTTCTTGATGAATTTCAAGATTCTTTCTTTTACTCTCATCAAAAGACCTTTGTAGGATTCTGTCTTTTAGGAGTTTATGTTTGTCTTCTTTGTCTCTGAGCTATAGCTATTTCTTCTTCATGAGCTAAATATTCCCACATTATTTCAAGTTCCTTGGGACTCCTTATTGATTTATGGCTAGATCATACAGCTAATGAAGAATAAATCCTTAGTCTCTAAGTATAATTTTTATTTGAGGTTGGTTGGGATCTAGTTGAGTCATTTGAATTTTATGGTGTATAAAACCAATATTTTGTTCAAGAGATCCTTGGTATGGTCACCAAAAATGTTGATCTCTAAGACTATCAAAGTTTTGAAAAAACCCTTCAAGGATAATCCCAATGCATTTTTAAAGAGGCGGTACTCCTCTATATGAATAATATACATAATTAAAATAAAACCTAAAAATGGACCAGGTTTATTTCAAAAAACAATATTCACAATTAAAGAAAGGCCTGAGATAGGACCAAGATTATTCAAATGAATATTTACAATGTCATACAAGATTTAACATATTTTACAAGACTATCCATGTAAACATAAAATATGACTCCTCACAAGAAACATTTTCATCATAGCGTAAAGTGGAAAATGCCATTTGGTAGAATGAAATTAAATGGCCACATATGTAGATAACTTAAGATGATATTTCATTGAAAATATGAAATACTGATGAACACACACTTGAAAATTCAGCTCAAAACTCAAAGTTTGAAAAATAAGTAATCATGTATCCCAAACAGTTCCTTGGGAACCTCAAAAAACATACAATTGTATTTAAAAATGTTTATAATATTCATAAAAGTAAAATGATTTTGTCCAAATGGACTGGGAATGGGGCTCTTGTGGACCATTAAATAAAGGAAATACCTAGAATAATGAAAGAGAAACATATAGAAACTAGTCTTAGCTTTTCACGGATCATGAAAAAAACAAGACTTGGGAATTACTAACTGAGTGAAAGAAAAATAAAGGAAACCCAAATGTAACAAATGCTTGACTTACTAAGAAGGAAATTTTCTCTCTCTCTTTTGTGTTGCTAGAGGTTTTCCTTTATATGATTTTGAGCTTTGGCCTTACTTCTACGTAATTATTTTGGGCAGTTATTCTAGATTTTTTATCTCTTGTAATGACTTATTGAGCCATTCATTGATGTACTCCTTTATAGATGGGATGGTAATTTCTTTCTTAACTCTAAGTGCAAAAATATCTTCCTCTATTATTCAAATTCCACATGGAGTTGGTCAATTGTTGACAAGTGATCCTCATTTTCATTTACAAATGTGACAAGTTGATCTAGATGTATGAGAGGAAATAAATGAATAAAAGATTGAATACAATAACATAGAGATATGGACAACAAAAATAGATATCTAGTGAACAATAAATTCTATTGAATAAATAATAGGTTGAAACTATAAAACTACATAACTGAAAACAACTTGCTCGAATGGTGGTATCTATCTCTGAGAAGAGATGTGGATGCTACGTGCATCTGTCTAAGTAGATTGATTACAATGAGGCTCCATAGGCCTTTTTAACACTACTCATGAATTCCAAAACCCTAGACATCCAAAAACCTAGACCTAGGAGATGAAACACCAAAAGTTATGTGGGTCTCAATGGGTAAGTTGGTACCTCAACTTCTTGTGGTCGTAAATTTTGCATACGACCTCTGTTTTAGGCATGTGATAGCCCGTTGGAAAGTTCGTTTTGAGAAATACATATTATTCCATCAAACTCTGACTCTATATATAGTTTGAATATGGAAATAAAAAAAAAAAATACATTTTTTAGGTCCCCAAGATGACCCTGGAAGTACCAAAAGATGTATGGACATGAAAATTTTCAAAATTATCCACTGAGAATATATGGGAGGCCACCAATATCCACCTGGATGTTATGTAGAGCTTCAAGATAGCCTTGGAAGTGATGAACCCATTATTACAAAGAAAATTCAACATTACAAAGAAACGTGTTAAACTAAAAACTGTCAAAATGAGCCAGTTGGAATAGGTGGGTGGCCACCAATATCCACCTGGATCATTCATCCCCCTTAGGAAGCAATTATCTCCATTTCTTTGAGTTCCCCCATCAGGTGAGGAAATTTCTATTTAATTTGGCTCCAGGTGATCCACTTTTCTTGGTGCAAGAGCTACCCTGCCTTCACAACCTGATAATGTTGGATCCTCTGCTTGTGAGTGCCCATGACTTGTGTGTCCACTATCTGATCAGTGGATGCATGTTCCATGTAGTCAAGTTTGAGCTCTATTGCTGTCAATTGTTCAGCGATCTCTGAGGTGTCCAATAATTGTGGAAAATATCATTCGAGGATTTCCACATTGAAAATTGAGTGAAATACAAGGAAGGGGGGAGTTTTGAGCTCAAAATCATTGTCACCCATAGCCTTGGTGATAGTGTAAGGCCCATAGAAAAGTGGACGGAGCTTCCGATGGAGCCCTGTAAGGAATTATTTTTGAAAATGTAACCATACCTTGTCTCCCACCTGAAAGTTGTGTGGTACACAGTGTTTATCTTGGTGTTGCTCGTACTTAGCATTGGGTTTCTGCAAAATACCATGGACCTGTTGGCATATGTGATGAATCTGCTCATTGAATCTAGTGGATTTGTTGGCCTCAGAATGAACAAGGGAATATTTTGTTTGTGTGGTTGCAATAGGTAGTGCAACATCAATGGTAGCCAAGAGTTGGAATCTCATCCCCACCTTAAATGGGCTATGGTTGGTGGAGATATGGAGAGCCCTGTTGTAGCTATGTTGAACATAATGAAGACTCTCATCCCATGTACGCAAATTATTAGATTTATACATGTGTAGGCTGTGAACAATCATATGATTGAGGACCTCTATTTGGCCATCGGTTTGAGGGTGGAAGCCAGTGGATTTAGTGAGCTTTGTGTCAAATAGTGACTAGAGACTCAACCAATATGTGTTGAGGAACCTATTGTCCCAATCAGAGATGATGGTTTGTGGTATCACAAAAAGGACACACACTCATTTGAATAATATCTTGGAAATGTATGCCATTGTGATGCTCTTCTTACAGTCTATGAGAATGGTTATCTTCGAAAATAAATCAACCACCACAAATACGCAAACATTTCTTTCTTGGTGGACAAAAGGCCATACATGTAATCCATCGAGATGGATTCCCAAGGCCTCTCGGGAGTAGGAAGAGGGGTGTGTAAGCCTTGCTTCTGGATGGTTGGCTTGGTGTTACACATTATTTTGGTCACTCTAATGATGGCCTCATAGGCATGTGTTCAGGCTTCCAAAACAATCTTTCACATGAGGAAAATGGTTGAGTTCTTCCCCTACAAGGCACGTTTTTAGAATGACGTCGCAGGCTGACAGTGGTACATAGTGCGGGAATCAAGGATTTCTGCAGGATGCTCTATGCCTGGCTTGTGGGATTTCTTCATGATGGTATATAAGCAGGGTGCGGTGGCACTTGAAGCTAAGGAAAGGAAGAGGTTTCATGAAGTTTCTAGAAGGAGAATCGTCTAGAATGTGAAGTGGTGTCTATATGGTTGTGATCTTACTAGTTTTTATGATTTTGTGGGACCATTCTTATCCTAGTAACCACTTCATATTCTCCTATATAATAATGAATTTCTCATGGAAAAGGTTAAGCAAGGTCAAGAAAGATTGAGAAAATAATAGGATGAATACTATGTGAAGGATCCTAATACAATTGGTGCTTGAGGCCTCCATTTGTCCATCAAGCTTCGCGGATTATTTTCATGCAAATTTAGAGCAAGTGTATGTGTGTGTTGGAACAAAGGACCACCGAAAGGGAACTTATGACATCAAGGCACTCTGGTTGTATCTTCCACTTTTACTTAATATGATACAGTGGCATGTCTCTTTCCCTTAAAATCATTAGTGTTTTATTACATGACTCATTGATCATAGTTTAGGTTTCCATTGAATCTATAATTTCTTCTTTCACTTTGGTTGGTATGTTTCATTGCAGATCTGATCTCACAAGAGCACCGGAGCGAGGCAAGGAAAATAGAGATATAGGGAAGCGATATATAAAGGTATGTCATACACTCTTTCTTTGGTGATAAATCCAATGGTAGCAACCTAGGGAAAGCATCGTGTCCTGTCTAGTTTTGTTCTAGATCCAGGTGGATCTAGGGAGATTAGTTTATGTCTGCATTCACCGATTTATCCAATAACAAAATTGGCGACTCCACTAGGGATATGACTTGATTGTGGTTTTTTGTTGGCCATTTTCTGTTTACCTTTTCTTTTCATTTGAAATCAGTCTCTGAGTCTTTGGGAGATCCATTCAGACTCTCTAGATTTAAAAATCCATTTAGATCCTTTGTCTTTCTCTCAAAATTTATTGATTTACAAACACCTCTGCACTGTACCTTATACATAGCCTGCAGAAACCTCCAATTTCCTCACCCTGGTTGTTTGCTTCAATGCGGGATTTCAACACCCTATCCATTTATGGCATGCGGAAACCATTAATTTCCGCACTGTGATATGCTACCAGCCTACAGCGGCGTCTGTGAAATTTTCTGAGTTGGATCTTAGCCTCTCTTGATATCCAGTTTTGTATTTAACCAACTGGAAAGAATTTTTAATACCAACATATGATTTTTTTCTGAACATTTGACTTGTTGTTGATTGGTTTTCAGAGATCGAACACCTCTCTTAGTCATTTTCCAGTTTTCAATTTTTATTTTTAAACAACAAGGGTATAATATTTGATCTTGTATCTGAGTGCTTGTTTGATTAAAAATCTTGGATTGGATTTGAAATTTTGGATTGATTATGTATTCTGGATTGCTTGATGATTGAGAAGTTGTCTCTTCATTTGCGTTTGAGGAAATACTTTCTCGTCATTTTTTTTTTGTCTTCATTGAAAGTTTGAATTGGGTGCTTGTTGAAAGTATAGATTTTCTTGGATTTCTTGTCTTTTCTCTGCCATGCCCTTGGTCGGGTCTTAGAAAGGAAAAATTTGAAGTTATCCATTCATTTGAATAAACATATATAAGAAAATTTATTGCATTTAAGATAAGAGAACATTGAAGAACTTCATTATTTTATTGGTTGTTTGAAATTGTGTTCATTTAAAGAAAAAGGAAGTATATTTCGTAGTTTTCATTATTCTGGAAACATCTTCTCCTTGCCATAGATAGGATTCATTGAACGAAAATTTGCATCATTCATTTTCTATTTTCATATTATTGGTTCAAGGTCATACACAACATCAGTTTCATTCCTGTATCCCTCTTGAGTAACAACAACTTTTAAAAATATTGTGAAAATCTAAAAATTAAGTAGAATTTTTTTCTAGGGCTCTTTTACACCAACATTAGCTAGGCTAGAGCTTTGGAATAGGGATTGAGACACACTCTCCAAAGCACAAAACACACAATAGCATCTTGTGATAGGGAGTGTAAAATTCCATTTGCAACATTTTTTCCTGGGAAGCCCTTCTCACACAAGGGTCAAACATGAGGTCGCATTGAGATTGGCAGAGTTACTCACCCTGCTTTGTTAGTCTCGGTGTAGAGATTGCACGTATTATGGGGGTCTATTGAAGGTATACCCACAATTTTGAGTGGAAGCCTCTCAAGTTGATTTCGGGCTAGATACCCTGCCCTTGCGCGGGGATCAGACTATCCATTGTCTCCCCAAGCATCATTGTTGTTTTTGGTAGCCTTAGTTGCCTATCTTCATAGGGCCTTACACAAGGTGACTGTGGAGGGGAAAGTATTTATGGTACCTGGAATCTACGTTGGACAGACTCACTCAGGCACCTTGGAGGGTATACCCATGATTATGTGTGGGATCTTGCACCAGGGTGTAAGTCTGTTAAATAGGTCATCAACGTAACTTTTCCACTCTAGCCCAGCCCCTTCTTGTCTTGACTTCGTGACATTGGATTTCATCAGCAACTAGTGACTTCAGAACAAGAAGGTTTTGTTTTCTTGGTTTTGATTCTTATATTCTACTAGTGAATGTTGTTTGTTTACATAGTTGGCCATAGATTTTTTCCATAAAATTTTTGGTTCAGCCAACATTGACCCTCCACGCCATTCACGTAGGATGCAAGGACTACCTCTGAAAGATCCAAAAGTTTCCAAACCCTTGCTCCCTAATCCACCGGAGGAATCTCCTCAATAGAGTGAGATCCAGGACCTTCACAAGCAGAGAGAACTAACTCTTTAGAAAGTTTTCTAATCATTTTTTATTCTTTGGACGCTTTCCGCTTACCTCCTGGGTACGAGAGACGTATTCTTAGACTCAAATTGTCTGGAGAACTTGCTGTTGACACTTCTGGAATACCACATGAATAACTTGCTGGCACTGAAAATGAGGATCCTTTTTGGACCACTGACATATCTCGAACTCCGACTTCTAGATGGAACCCTCCCGGCTCAGAGGCAAACGCTGAGATACCTGTCATTTCTTAACCACCCATAACGTCTACTACATTTACAATACCTTTAGATCATTTTAACAGTACAACCTTTTATTTCTTCGTTGGTTTAGAGGCTGGCCCTATCTCAACTATCCCTCTTCAACAGGCCCATTCCACAATGATCCCAAACACTACGATTATCCCCACCAGGAACACGGTGGCTAGCCAACCTCCTATTGGTGCATCGCGTTCGTCTAGAAAAATCCCATCACTCCCTCTTGGGTATAATTCCTTGAATTCTTCTATCCCCATTCCTAACCAAGTTCTGTCTAGAGCTTCTGGAGCCTTTACTCCTCCTGGGTATAATGTTTCTTCTGGTTCTATTTCGACACCATCCTAGTTCCTCTATGGAGGGTCTAATCTGCCTTTTATAGGAGGATTCGAACCCAGTGGCTCTACTACCTTTGGAATTTCTACTCTGTTATTCACTTATGGTTATCAGATTCCTATTGGGGGGAAATATAACATAGGGGGAAAACTCAATTTGGAGGTCAAACCCAAATTGGGGCATCATCCTCACCTGGAGGAAAATCCTTACACAGAGGATATAATCCACAGTATAATCCATAGTATGGGTAGAACATCCCCGGATCACTAGCCCAGTATTGGAATCTTCTTATTCAAGGGAATCCTAAATCGTCTGGGGGGAAACAACCTTAGGTTATCTCTTTTATACCCCCTAGTTCAGGCCAATCATACCTCAGTTCTTCCAATCCCATTTTGGGTTCACACGTTCAACCTAGTGTCCCACCCCAAGCAACCATCCCCAATCAGTACAACCCTATGGCCTACCTGCCTCCGCACACACTCCCAAATCTGTTAGGACCTTCACCTCCCATACAAGTTGCTTATGGTCCTACTGGTATACCGATGGGACTCCCTCCCCAAAGTCACCAGTATCCTCCTATGAATATACAATTACCCTTTTTAGCCACCTTGGATCTACCTGATTTGTCTAGAATCTTGAATGATCATATCCTGCATTCTCCCCACTAGCCCGTGATACTGGCCAAATTACTGTCTGACATCCCAAAGTTTGACGGTAAATCGGGAGAGGATATGAAAAACCATGTCATGACTTCCACCTTTTTTGTTCATCCAACTCTTTGATGGATGATTCCATTCGGTTACAACTCTTCCAACAAACCCTCACAGGTTCGGCTGCAAAGTGGTATATAGAACTACCACGAGATTTCTTCACTGACTTTAATACCCTCGTCATGGATTTCCTTACACACTACCAATTACTGATCCATTATGAAACAGGAACCGAGATCCTAAGTTCCTTCAAACAAACTAAATCCACTCACATCTCTGATCACATTCATGAGTGGAGACGAAGATGACCTTTGATCAAACTTGAGCTTCCCGATCAGTTATTGGTGGAGTGGTTCACGAAATCATTCGTAAATAAGATATCTTGTGATATTTCTATGGGTATCTTTGTCACCGAAGAAAAGGCTATCAGTCGCTCACAGTACCTCAACCTTTTCTATTCACATAAGGGTACTCTTTACGACTTGCTCCCTGATGCACCTCACCCTTCTAATACCGCTACTTCAACTACCCCTACTGCTTCTCATGCGGCTGACGGTGTGATTGGAACTTTCCATGCTCAACCTCAAAATATGCAAGCCTCTCCCACCAACCCCAAGTCCAATGCTTCTAATGTTCAAAATGCTCTGTCTCCTACTCCTCCCACCGACAAAACTATTGAGGTTAACTCTATTCAATCTACCCCTGTCGGAAAGAATAAATCTAAAAAAGGTAAGGGTAAGAATAAGGAGGACAAAAATAACCCACAGTCTGAGAAAACCAAAACCCAACCTATTTATGATAAGGATAATTGTAAACCTCTATACCCTTTCCTTATCTGTGGTGATGATCATTATACGAAATATTGTCCAAGACGAGCCGAGGTTACTAAGTTCCTCCAAGGGACCGAGAAACCTCCCACAGCTGTCGTTTTGTCTCAACCTTTTCCTTCTCAACAGCAGGCCCAATTGGTCATCCATGACCAACCCTCTCCCTCCACTACTTCTTATGTACTCATGTGTACTGGTGATTCCAGAAAGAATGACATTACACTCACCACTCGAGCCAAAGATTATTCTTCCTCAAAGGAGAAGGTTGACGATATACCACCTTCGTTGGTTCAACAATCTATTTCAACTTCACCTTCCAAGGGTCCTCTTCATCTCAAAATACCGATTCTCGATACATTTCTTCACTCTCCCCCAAAGGGTGTTGTTGGAAATTCCACCTTCAACCCTCATGCACGTGTTACTCAGAACTACAGTATTGTAAAAGATCTGGTGCAAGCACCTTCTACAATGTCGGCTCTCGAAGTCCTTCAAAGTTTCACTACTCAACGGAAGGAACTACTAAAGGATATCGGTGGAATTGATCCTACGGATACAAATTTGATAATTTTTTACCTCGAAGATCACATTCCAAGACTCCCCCCTCAACTAGCATTCTGAATCCAAGTTGTCGTCTCAGACAAGAACATCTGTAGGACTGTTATTGATGAGGGTGCCTCCACGTGTGTAATGTTTGTTTCCTGTTGGAGATCCATTGGCTCTCCGCCTCTTACTGAATCCCCTAACATGCTTAAAGCCTTCAATGGATCTGGATTTAAACCCTACGGTATACT
The DNA here is from genome assembly GCA_009831015.1 of Picea engelmannii. Taxonomy (NCBI): domain Eukaryota; kingdom Viridiplantae; phylum Streptophyta; class Pinopsida; order Pinales; family Pinaceae; genus Picea; species Picea engelmannii. The sequence continues at coordinate 978,624 of ML779995.1, forward strand.
TCCTTCATTGTCTATTACGTTGGAAGGCAAGTTGGTCAACGTTGAAGTTAAGGTCTTTGTCAAACCTCTCGATTATAACTATTTACCTGGCCACAGCTGGATCGACGCGATGTGCGTCATTGTGTCTAACCTTTTCTATGTTTTACATTTTCCATATCAGGGAAAGGTCATCACTGTCGACCATCTAGCCTTTTTCAACTTTGACACCCATACTAGCAACGTCCCTTTTATCGTGAAGACAACTCCTAGGTATGAGAACATTGGTGTGGGCCTACTTAAATATTCCACATTAATGGGAAATTTCCCGATCCCACCTCCCGATGTGCCACCTCCTTTGGTTTCCTTGATCAACATGATTTCCAACTCAGTTCTCCAAACTCACCCGTCTTCTGACCCGTGGATCATACCCGAACCTGGTGATTATCCCCGCTACGGAAACCAAATGCCTTTAAGTCCAGTTGAATCTTCCTATCAATCCATTCAATCGACAACCCTTTCTACCCCCTCTCTTTGTGATTCATCTCTTGACCCATTCCACATTGGTTTTCCCACGGATGAGATGATTATGTCGGTTATGTCGATGGAAGATACCCCTTGGGATGATGGACATCATCGTTCCATTCTCTTCCTTGAACAACACACTATCGAGAGTTACCAACAGATCTCAACTCCATCGACCATTGTTGTCATTTCCTCTATTCCCGAGACATCACACGACGTGTTATATGAAGGGAACTTAAGCAATATTTAACCCACCATCCCCCTCGACATATCCATTAAACCTAGAGTTTTTGAAAATGTCCACTTCGGAGCTTCGTGCTCTACTGACGAGGTTGTCACTTATAAATCACTTTTCCAAGAGTTTTTTGACATCTTCGCTTGTAGCTATGAATAAATGTAGGGTATTGACCCTGATATTGTTGTACACAAAATTAAGATGTACTCAGGTGATAGACCCGTCTGGCGGAAACTTCATCCAGTCCACCCCCGTAAAGAAGCTGCTATTAAGCTTGAGGTCGAAAAACTTCTTAAAGTTGGCTTTATTTATCCTATGGATTTAACTGATTGGGTATCCAATCTCATTCTGGTTAACAAGAAACAAAGTATGATCCATTTTTGCGTCTATTATAGGGATATAAATCAAGCTTGTCCTAAGGATAACTTTCCCACACCCTTTGTTGACCAGATCGTCGACAATTGCGCTGGGAGTGGAATCTTTTCTTTAATGGATGGTTTCTCCGGCTATAATCAAATCAACATCTTGCCTGCAGATCAACACAAAACCACTTTTATTTGTCCTTGGGGAACCTTTGCCTACCGAAAACTACCCTTCGATTTAAAGAACGTCGGTGCGACTTTTCAACATGCTATGTCTTATTCTTTTCATGATATTAAGCACATCGTACAGCCATATCTAGATGACCTACCAGCGCATTCCATACATCGTAGTGACCATCTAGCACACCTCTAAGAAATTTTCCTTTGTTGTTGGTTCTATCGTATACTCTTAAACCCACACAAATGTGTTTTTTCTGTGCAGTCCAACTGAATTCTAGGTTTTATTGTGTCACGCCAGGGGATCGGGTTTGATCCTTTGAAGTTCGAGGCGATCCTCAATCTCCCTCCTCCTTCTTCACTTCGCCAGCTTCAAAGTTTGTAAGGGAAGGAAAAAAATTTATGTCATTTCATCCCAAACTATGCCCAATTAATGCTTGGATTTACTCGACTGCTCAAGAAAGGTTTTGATTTTGTATGGGATTCCACTGCCAACAAATCTTTCAAGGCTTTGAAAATGACTTTAACTCGTACCCCATTACTTTTCCCACCCAATTATAGTCGATATTAATTCCTTTATCTCGTTGCTTCGGACTCTACCATCGCCATGGTTCTAGTCCAAGAAGACGATTCACACGATGAACATGTCATTTATTATTTGAGTCAGAGTCTCACGACTACCGAAGTCAAATACTTACATGTTGAAAAACTGGCCTTGGTAGCTATTCAAGTTGTCCAACGATTCTGTCACTATATCTTACTATGCAAGACCATTGTTCTTTCCAATTGCAATCCCATGCAACACATTCTTACACGCCAATTGCTAGCGGGAAAATACTCCAAATGGATAGTAATTCTCCAGGATTTTGACTTAGAATTCGAACGTACTAAGTCCACGAAATCCTTGGTGATTGTTGAACTGATATGTGACCTTCCCTGCACTAAGACAGAGAATGTAGTAGAGGATTCTTTACCCGATGAATCCCTTTTTTTGATTAGTTCTGATGACCTTTGGTATGGGGATATCATTATCTATCTCCAAACTCAGACTTTCCAACCTAATTTGTCTAGCGTTGACCGTCGTTGAATACATTACCAATACCATCAGTACATTATCCTCGGTGACACTCTTTATTGTCGTGGGGTTGACTATGTTTTTCGATGATGTCTCACCTATGATGAAGCTGAGAAATCTTTGAATGACTGCCACTATGGAGCATGTGGTGGTCACATGTCTGGGTATGCTACTACCCAGAAGATCTTATGAGAAGGATATTTTTGGCCTTCTTTATTTAAAGATTGTATTACCATCGTCCAAAAATGCCATGCTTTCCAAACATACAACAACAAGACAAGATCGCATCGTGCTCCTTTACACCCTATAGTTTCCATTGGACCTTTCGCAAAATGAGGCATTGATTTTATGACATGTGACCCTCACTCAGTCGAGGAGCATGGATACATTATTGTAGTCGTGGATTATTTCACCAAATGGGTCGAGGCGATGCCTACTTTTGATAACACTGGGAAAACTATAGCCCTTTTCATATTTAATCACATTATTACTCAATTCGGGATCCCACAAGCTATCGTTACTGATAACAGTAGCCATTTTTGAAACTTTATGATTTCCAAAATTACCGACAAGTTGGGTCTTCGCATGAAAAATCAACCCCCTACTATCCATAGGCCAACGGCCAAGTTGAAGAAATAAATAAAATCCTTATCACTATGCTTCGTCGAATAATAGGACTCCATAAGACCACCTAGCACACAATGTTATTTTCAGCATTATGGGCCTATCGGATGTCTGTGAAGTCTGTTACGAGATTTACCCCTTTTCAAATAGTCTATGGAATTGAATCCATTCTCCCGATTGAGTGTGAAATACCATCCTTGAAGCTAGCCGTCGAACTTCTCCCAAACACCTCTACCAAAGAGGAACGTCTATTGTATCTTATGCAATTAGACGAGACCCATTGTGATGCTACCCTAGTTATTGAAACCCAAAAGAAATGCGTAAAATCCCAATATGACAAGCATGTCAAGCTGCATGTTTTCTCTGAAGGATATCTAGTTCTCCTCTATGAACAAGATCGTGACCTGCTAGGAGCTGGAAAATTCAAAGTTATGTTGTGTGGTCCATATATCGTCAAACGAGTGATAGAGAAGGGAACTTATGAGTTAGTAGATTATGATGGAATTCCTTTGAGTGAACCCATAAATGGGATTTACTTGAAGAAGTACTATGCTTAGACTATCTCTTCATGAGTGCTTGTACTTTTACTTTACAATACTTTTGTGTGTTTTTTCATTATTCGGTTTTGACCCCCAACTACTTACCTTGCATTGTGCTTGGTTTCCATATGTCGACATTTTCTCTACCCTATATTGGCTTCGCTAATTGTGCTAGCCGTAGTACTCAAAACCTAGCTTATGCTAATTGGGCAATCTATGCACCCACCAACAAACTTATTAGTTTACAAGGTGTTTTCCTCGATCGTGCAACCAATAATATCGCAGAATATAGCGTAGTCATCAAATTATTGACTGATGCTATCTCACTTGGGAATAATGACTTCATTGTACGACTTAATTCATAGCTAGTAGTACTCCACTTAAGCAATGTCTACACTATCTGAAGTCCTACTTTGTTACGGGTATATCTACGGATTCTTCTCTTGGAACGTTATTTTGATTATATTGAATATCAACACATTCCTGGATGTCTAAATACATTAACTGATGCTCTGGCTAATTATGTGTTAGACAGACATTTGAGACATTTATAAATCCAATCACACATTACACATTGTATATAAAATCAGAGTAAGTCGGTAGAAGCTTCATGTATATATATAATGAAAAAGTTTTACAAAAAGTGTTTTTCCATCCAAGGACCAAAATATCAAAATATAGAGCCCATGGCTCATACAAAATAGCATCACAGATGTCGCTCAAAATAATATCATGGATGCTGCTCACGATAGCACACCACTGCCCGTGCTACTCGGTGAAGTAATCGACTAAGTGAGTCAGACAAGCCTACAGTATGCGTTGATAATGCCTCGGGACCTCCTCGATCGACATGTCAGGGATGTCTCCCGTCAAGCCTTCTAAGTTCTGCTCCATTGCCTCATAGTCATCGGTGTCCCACCCTGCTACTACACGTGCTTCTCCTCGCCTATGAATCAGAGATGTGCTCGGAGTTCGATGCGACCCTACATCTACATAGTCAAAAGTCTTTGATTAGTCTTTAGATCGAAAACACAAAAAACATCTAATATCCTAAAAACCATAAAAACATTATAAAGAACAAAATGTCTTTCTTACCTAGATCTCCCCAATGAAATCCCTCAGGGAGATCCAAGTCAAGATCACCCAGAAAGTCCAGGTCAGCATAAGCATAATCATCAATCATCAAGATTTGGGGCCTTAACCAATCAAAAAATGCATCATTGTACTTGATTATAGAGCCCGCTACATGTCGTGCCACAAAGTCACACCACTGTTTCATTCTTGGGTCTCGTGGGGCTGGTAACTCCCACTCTACCTGTAATCGCAAATGAGGGACTCTTTATAAGAAGAAAGACACCAAAATGGACCCATACCCAAATTGATTTAGGTCGCCTCTCTTGCTTTTAGTGAGTTGTATCTTCATACTCCATAAAAAACCTTCACACCAATTGAATACGTGAGGTTCCAGGCATTCAATAGCATATTGAAAGTAACTTTGGAATTCCATGTGTGGCGATGCGATTCCTACCATCTGTGCAATGGTAAAGAGGATGGTTCTGAGAGTCAAATCTCGCACACCTCATATAGCCACTTTACCTTTGCGCCTTTCAGCATCTGGTTCACATTGTCGACAGATATACTCGCTCATCGGCAAGCCACCACCTCGACCCCCTGTCAGAGACACCCATACCCCATGACAAGATATCCCTGTCAGAAAGTAAATATCCTCAATGCCCAAGGAGAGGACATGAAAACCCACATGAAATACTTGTTGTTTCACGTCCCACATATGGACCAAGTACTCTAATAGTCTTCGTTGGGCTCTCATGCCCTGGACTTTGAAAAAATTCAATAGGCCACATTGCCAAAGAGAATCAAAGGTTCCTGGATCATTCAAAGCCATAGAGTCATCATATTCATGCTCACGTTCTCTCCATTCCAACGTTTTTGCAATCAAACACCTGCATGGAAGTAAAAGAGGATAGTTAGAACCTTTATCCACACTTTTTGGAATTCTTTTTGGTTCGGCGCTTGCTTTTTTATTTTGGTTTTTTTCCACCGCAACTGAGCTTCAGTTACAGTGTGGAATTTTCGCAGGCGAGTCATTGGGAACCTATGGAAATCCTTGATTTCCGTAGGGCCTGATATAGGCCACCTGCATCGGCCCCAGTGCATGCCTACCGGCCCAAAAATCACCCAAAAAATCATATTTTGACAACCAAAAATGAATTTTAAACCATTGAAAAGGAAGAAGATGAAGTACTTATTGTTTTCACGGAAATCGTTCGTCGATTGATCTTTCGTGCTCTTCACAATTGCCCGCCAAAGTAAGGGGTGAAAAGGGGGTTTTTTGACAAGTTCTTGACCAAATACAAATGAAATGGTAAAAAAGAACTCTTTCTCTTATTTATTTCATTTTTTACCTTTTTTCATAAATAGTTTTTATTATAAAATGTGTTTGGTAATCAACCCTCATAACTAATAGTTTTGTAAGTGTCTGGTTTCTTGCAGGAGGAAGACTAGAGTCTTAATTAATGGAGTATGGATCTTTATTCCGCAATTTTTTTTCTCTTCGTTACTCATATCGATACTTTTTAGGGTTTTTTAGTAAAACCTCAAGTTCACTCTTCGTTCGTTCTTGTGCTCAAAAATTTATGAGAACGCAACCGAGTAAAATTTTGTCGTCCTTTCATACTCGTCTTGGTAACATGAAAAATGACACACATGGAGTATAATTTAAGCTCTTTTCACACTCCATAACAATGAAAAGATTGTCGAGTGACCTTGTTTTGTTCACACTCGTAAAAGTATTTGAATAAAACATTTGGTGGGCAATAGTTTATCACTTTTTTGGTCCCATTGAGATACTTTACGAAAAAGGAACTGAGAGAGTTCTCTTTAAGTGTTTTTTAGACTCTACAAACATAAAAAAACTCCCTAGTTTTCTATCTTTGGACTCGTTAAACAAACATCGAAAGACCCTCATGGGACCGAACCACTCCTTCTTAGGGTTCATTAAAAATACTCTGAGGAACTCATCCGAAGGATGAGCTTACATTACAAGCATATGTTATCCTCCTCAAGCTTGCATAAAAACAAAGAGGTACTCTCCAGAAATGGTGGGGGAAAATTTTAGAAAGAGATGTGTTTTTGTACCTGTGTTAGTGGTAGTACTAGTCGCTCTTGAACATGACACCCCTTTCATCATTGGAATTTGGGTTGGAAAATCCATTTGTCTCTTGTCCGGCCTTCATCGAATTCATATATTGGGTCGTATTTGTGTCAATGCCGCCAAAACTAGTGTCATGTCATTCATATGTTTAAGAGAAGTCCAAACAAGCCCTCCTTTGAGTCGGCCATCTACATTGTCATTTCTTACCATGTTGGCCTTCCCTGTGTCAGTTTCAAATCATTTTCATACTTTGATCTACCCTTAATTTGTTACTTATTTCATGTCACCGGGGGATACATCAAGGCCCTCCTGTGACGAGTCTTTTTCCTGTCGACTTCAACTCATCATCCGGGAATAAGACTTAGAAATCATTTAGTACCTTGGAGCCTGCATGCCTCAATGGCAGGTTTCTTCGCTCTCAACAGTGGATTCACATCATTGGTCCCTGATCGAGAAATTTCATCGAGTGTTTGAATTCAGCTCATTTATTCACATTCGTTGGATTGTACTAAGGTACCTTGGGATTCATTCACATCAATGGTGATTTCCCTCACACTTGTTAACAGTTTTCATTAATGATCGGTAATCAAGTGGTTTCTACCATGTTCGACTTCAACACCTGTAATTGCATGGTTAGATTCATACTTACAAACGACGGGATTGAAGACCTTGGATCTCATCTTTTGGCCCAGGTTACGATGGAGTATTTATGATTTGAATTGACACACATATCCACTTTGTATGTCTCATGGCTATGTCTGAATTTACACTTTCTAATACATAGATCCAAGGTGTATTTCTGGTGGCTATGTAGAATTTCGATGACATGGATCCATAGTGTGTAATTGGTGGCTATGCTTTACATTTATGATTTCAATCACTTGTAATCTGAGCATGGGAATGCCTACCTCAGAAATGGTATAATTCTATGAAAATTCTTGATTGTTTGCAAGTTCCTGATTGGTGCACTATTTGTTTCCAACACACACATGCATTTTACAAAGTATTTTGGTTGTCACATGTTCCAGCCTCATACTTTGGGGGGCATTCTATTACACATTATTTTGGTCACTCTGATGATGGCCCAATAGGCATGTGTTCAGGCTTCCAAAACAATCTTTCACCTGAGGAAAATGGTTGATTTCTTCCCCTACAAGGCACATTTTTAGAATGACGTCGCAAGCTGACAGTGGTACACAGTGCGGAAATCAAGGATTTCCACAAGCTTCTCTATGCCTAGGCTGCGGGATTTTTGCATGTTTTTTTATAAGCAAGGTGAGACAGTGCTTGAAGCTAAGGAAAGGAAGAAGTTTCATGAAGTTTCTAGAAGGAGAATCTTCTAGAATGTGAGGTGGCGTCTGTATGGTTGTGATCTTACTGGTTTTTCTGATTTGGTGGGATCGTTCTTATCCTAGTAACCACTTCATCTTCTCCTATATAATAATGGATTTCTCATGGAAAAGGTTAAGCAAGGTCAAGCAATATTGAGAAAAGAATAGGTTGAAGACTATGTGAAGGATCCTAATACAATTGGTGCTTGAGGCCTCCATTTGTCCATCAAACTTTGTGGATTATCTTCATGCAAATTAAGAGCAATTGTATGTGTGTGTTGGAACAAAGGACCAGCGAAAGGGAACTTGCGACATCAAGGCACTCTGGTTGTATCTTCTACTTTTACTTAATATGATACAGTGGCATGTCTCTTTCCCATAAAATCATTAGTGTTTTATTACATGACTCCTTGATCACATGTTTAGGTTTCCATTGAATCTATAATTGTTTCTTTCACTTTGGTTGGTTTGTGTCATTGCAGATCTGATCTCACAAGAGAACTGGAGTGAGGCAGGGACAACAGAGATATATGGAAGCGATATATAAAGGTATGTCATACACTCTTTCTTTGGTGATAAATCTAGTGGTACAAACCTAGGGAATGTGTCATGTCTTGTCTAGTTTTGTTCTAGATCCAAGTGGATCTAGGGAGATTAGTTTATGTCTGTATTCACCAATTTATCCAATAACACTTGGCAATGGAAGAGGCAGTGCAAGATCTGATATAGTTATTGACATCATGTTGAATTTTTGGCCAATAAATTTTTTTATGTAGAATGTTCATAGTTTTCTCCACACCAAAATGTCCTACCATCCGACTATAGTGAGCTTCCCAAATCAGATTTGCACACTTGATTGCAGGAACACAGAGGTAGCCTGGATGGCATAATAGTACATCGTGAATGTGAAAATAAGTGACATCCGTGCATGTATCCAAGAGTTTATATGTGGTGGAGAAATCAGGATCTTGCTGATAAAGTTGGGGCCTCTCAGATTCCTCATTCCCACAAAAATGGAGCATGGTGGTGAGTGCAACCACAGGAGGTCGACTAAGGTAGTCAGTGACATGATTTGTTCTCCTTGTCTTATACTTCATTTTGATATGGAAGTGTTGCAAGTGTGTGGACCACTTTCGATGGAAGTCATTCTTTAACTTCCCCTATGTTTGTATGAACTACAGAGGCTTGTAATCAATGTGGATGATTGTCTCCTTTCCCAGAATGTAATGTTTCCATTGAGAACAGGCTTGCACAATGGAATACATTTCCTTTTCATAGTTTGGGTATTTATGGATGATATATGAGAGTGTCTCACTATGGTATACTACCAGATGACCATGTTAAGTGAGAACTACACCTACAACATAGTCGAATGCATCAGTGTCAATATCGAACGATTGTTGCAGATCAGGAAAGGAGAGTACCGGAGCTAAGCACAAGCGATGCCTCAAATCATCAAATTCACATTGGTGTTCCTTACTCCATGCGAACTTTTCCCTACCACTACCCATGGTCACTTGGTCGAGGCCCCATGCAATATGGGAGAATCCCAAAACAAACCATCTGTAGAAGTTGGCAAGTCCCAAGAAGATCTGAAGCTCGGTTAGTGTGGTCAGGGATGGGCAGTCATGGTTGACTTGGATCTTAGCTGGATCCACATGTACCCCATGCTCATCAACAATGTAGACCAAGTATTAGACCTTGTTCATGCCAAAGGATAATTTTTCCAAGTTGGCATATAGCTTGTGTTGTCGTAGAGTAGTCAAAACCTATTGAATATGTTACATGTGATCCTACCAAGTTTCGTTGAGGATGAGGATGTCATCCAAATATACCACCACAAAATAGTTGGTGAAGGGTCTCATTACATCATGCATCAACCTCATGAATGTGGCTAGTGCATTTGTTAATCCAAAGGGCATGACCAGCCATTCGAAGAGACATTATTTATATTTGAAAGTTATCTTCCATACATCATTCAGTTTGATGGGAACCCGGTGGTAGCACGACTTTAGGTCAATCTTGTTAAAGAAATTTTCCCCTTTGAGTTGGTCAAGAAGGTCATCAATTCGTGGAATTGGGTATCGATTCCTGACTGTGATTTTTTTTAATTCTCTGTAATCAATGCAGAGCCACTAGGTCCCATATTTCTTCTACACCAGTACAATTGAGCTTTCGCAAGGGGAGGATTTGGGTATGATGTGCCCCTTTTGAAGTATCTCTTAGATCTGACACTTGATTTCATCATTTTCCATCAGTGAGCCATGATATACATGTCCATTAGGAAGAGGTGTGTTAGGACCACATATTGTACCTTTTTGCCCATACTTTTTGCCATTATTATACCCTTCATCACTTGTATTTAGACTCATAATATCACTTCATCTGATCATTCCAAGGTATATAACGTCCTTTATCATTACTATATGCTTAATCTATTTTGCATAATATTTTACATTACTTTTGTACTTAACCATTGCTTAGAAGTGCATAAGTGTCCATAACTGCAAATTAGCACTTGAGGTCGGTGCTGAAATACAGAACTGTCCAAAGTCGTTGTTGCTGAACTGATGTTGAAACACGAAGCTGCTACACAGTCCGAGGTCACATATGCCGAAACATGGAGCTGCTATACAGTCCGAGGTCGCATATGCCGAAACACGGAACTGCTATACAGTTCAAGGACACAGATGCTGAAACACGAAGCTGCTACACAGTTCGAGGACGCAGATGCTGAAACACGGAGCTGTCACACAGTTCAGAATTGCAAATGCTGAAACACAGAAGGAGACCTCCAACGATGTTGAAACACAAGTTGTTACAGTTAGCGGTCAAGGCCGACACAGTCAAGAGCGCAATTCACGTGGCTGAAATAGCCCGTGAATTGCGATACTGAAACAGCATCAGCAGCAATGAGAAGGAGCTGTTACACCATCCGTAACAGCAATACCTCGTTCAGCTCTTGTATTAGCATTCGGTTGCGTGAGAATAGGACATCCTATGTTGATTTAGAAAGAAGATCCGATTTAGGATAGGATTCAGATATGCTTTGTAATGATTGTATCGAAGGGATTTCCTCTTTAAATTCAAGGGAATTCACCATTCGAGGGGGGCAAGGTTTTGATACATTGAAGCAACTCCAGAGAAGCGGGACGTATTCTATTCTTTCAATTTGTAATGTGATATTTCGACAGATGAATATAAAACTGCTTTGAGTATCCTTCTCTAGCTTTTCATTTAGGGGAATCTTGTGAGAAGGGACAACCCACCTTCATCACAAAATTCACCCATTAGATAGAAGTGTGTTAGTATAATTTCTGTTTACGTTTTGTTTAACTGTCGTTTGCTGAAACACTGTTTTAATGAATTCCTCTTTGTTGAAACACTACTGACTCTGTCTTAGTTATTGAATGAAATTTATAATTATTTTTATCAATCTTGTGTGATGATTTTGTGAGGCTAGCAGAGAATTGGTTAAAGGTCCTTTCTCAGACAGAAAGTTATCGGAACATCATACCCTCTGTAGAATTCATTTACTGTTGCATGTGTGCTAGCCAGAGAATTGGTTAAAGTGTTCTTGCTCAGACAGAAAGGGACTACAACACCTTGTCCTCTGTAGATTTCCTTTGCCTTTGCAAGTGTGCTAGCCAGAGATTTGGTTAAAGTGTTCCTACTCAGACAGAAAGGGACTACAACACCTTCTCTTCTGTAGATTTCCTTTACCCCTGCAAGTGTTCTAGCCAGAGATTTGGTTAAAGTGTTCCTGCTCAGACAGAAAGGGACTAAAACACCTTGTCTTCTGTAGGTTTCATTTACCTCCGCAAGTGTGTTAGCCAGGGATTGGATTAAGGGTTCCTACTCAGAAAGGAAAGAACCAAAACATCCTGTTCTATGTAGACTTCCCTTGGTGTTAGCGAGAAACTGGGTTAGAGATCCCTGCTCAGAAAGAAAGGAATTAGACTGCCCTGTTCTCTGTAGACCTCAACCTCACAAGTGTGCTAAAACAGAGGTAAGGCTCAAGGCTCCTGCTTAGACAGAAAGGAACTAAGTGCTTTGTTTTCTGTTAGATAGAGTTAATTGTTTTCTGCATTATTGTTTTCATGAAAAGAGTGTTAATGCTGAAGTCTCTGTTTGAGAGTAAGGGTCTTGTTC
>ML779995.1:1008942-1075288 GCA_009831015.1 Picea engelmannii
GATAGCAATAGCATAAACTCAATATAAACCTATGTATGTGATCAAGGAATCATACAATAAAACACAACAAGCTTTATAGGAAAGAATCATATTACTGTATCATATTAAATGTGAAAGAGAGATTACAACCATGGCGTAGATGTCGTAAGGTCCCTTCCAAATGTCCTTCGTTCCCCACACACTTATTGCTCCAAAGATTCTGAGATCATAGATTTGATAGCTACTCACAATATATCTTGACAAAGCAAATCTCAAAGCCACTCCAACCAAGCTAATAATTCCAAGCCAACCAAAGCTAACCCAAGCTAACAAAAGCTAACTTTCTCCATGAGAACTCCTATCCTTTTATAAGTTGAAGAAGATAAGGTGAGGAGGTTAGGATGATCCCACTAAATCATGAAAGCGAGTAAGATCCAAACCATTCAGATGCCACCTCACCATAGAAGCTTCTCCTTCTATAAGATTCGCGAAAATCTCATTTTTCCCACGTGCTGGAATTCTCGCACCCTAGCTATAGAGAAACCTGTGAATACCTTGCACCCTGGCTATAGTGCAACCTATGAGAATGGGTCATTCTCGCACCCTTCCTATATAGCAACCTGCAAACTTCCCTTTTTATAAGGTTTTTACATAGGAAAAAGCAATTTCTTTTCTCAGGAGAAGTTCTTCTCCCTTCTCTCTTTAGGAACTCAGGCCACTGTGACCCCTCTGAAGGAAATAGATAAGTTTACATCATTAACGATCATAGGGATGATGAAAATAATGTGTAACAATGGGTAGTGTATGAAGGGTCATGTGTAGAGTGTGGAGGTAATACTTGTGTAGAGTGCAGGAATGTGGAAGTGCGGGAGGAAAAGTGATGTGAGTTCTCCACACAAAGGGTTGAAAATACACTAAGTGTTGGGTTATGTGGAGAAATATTTGTGCAGTGTGTGGAGTGAAAGGAATTATTTATGCATAGTATGGGGGTATTGTGATAGTAAAAGGCTCCACACACATTTAAAAAATGGATAATTATAAGAAACTCTAGATTAAGAAAATTATGGGGATGGTGGATTGGGAGAAAATTTATGCAAGGCATGGTTTGAAAGGTGAGATATAAAATGGATTAACATGCATCAGTAATAACATTTTTCTATATTGGAACTAATTTAATTGCAAATGCATCAAAGATTTATATGGTGTCTAATATTGTGTTTATATATCTCCTTAATATTTCATTCTTATTAGCAAACACCTTTTTTATTTGAGAGACAATATGATCAGAATCACCAATTACCTTAAAACATTTAATCATCATGTCTAGGGCCAAATATAATCCAATTCATAAGGATTCATGGTCAGCAATGCTATTAGTACAATCAAACTAGATCCTATAAGAGAAGAATGCATGAATAGATTTGGGAGAAACTAAGACAATCCCACAACTAGTCCCTATCTTAGAATGGGAAAAATCAAAATACATAGTACAAATGCCATAATGGCCCTCTTCCTCTTTTGTTACTATTGAATTTGTAAGAACTCTCAGTTTACCCATTCCTTAATCCACACACACTAATTCATTCATACGGTCTTTGGGATCTTCAACTTTCTATCTCACAGTGGGATATCTATGAAGGGTGATGAAGTTTCCTTCCATGGTTGGTGTTGGCACACAATGGTAAGACCTTAGGTTCACGTTATATTAACCAACAAAACCCTTCAAATACCGGCCCTTTTGGCATCACCTACATGCAAGTGAAGTCTCATCCTAGGAATCTATTGGGGCTACAAGAACCAGGTTTTTGCAATAGTGAGGGGATGGGAGGCGATCCTCTTATTCATTCTTACTTATCTACTCTACGTGAATTATACTGTGTCTTTTATTCCTTGGTTACTTAGTGAATTCATCTATACAACGCCATTATACTATATATTGCAACATAAACCCATGGATTGTAACATTCATTACGACAATACAGTGATCATATAACAACCAGATATAGTCTAACATGCATTAACATACTATTCATCAGTGATGACATGAAAAGACAAGTAGACATAGTAATTAACGTGGTTCACCCAACTTTGGGCTACGTCCACAATGACTAGCTTCTTTATTATTCTTTTCGCAATCATTTCAAGCTTGAGAACTACGTTTACAACAAATATATCATGATATCTTTCTCTCCATCTTTCCTAGCTACTCTGAAGTGCAAGCTTCTCTCTATAACTCTCCCTCAACATTCAGACATAGACTCACTCTCATCCTTATTCTCTTATCTCCCTCTCTTCATGAACCCCTATTCTACCTAACCCATTACATATTTATACATGGATACTAGGGCTCAAAACCCTACTTGCTTATTCCTAAAATCCAATTACAACTCATTCTAACTCATTACAACTCATGTTGACTCTTTGTTTGGTTGTTATTTTCCTACTTTTGCGTTTGCATGTTGCTTTTTCCTTCTCAACTTTTTTTCTTCCTTCTTGTACACTTATTTCTTATTTTTCTTGTCGAACTATCATCCTTCCTTTTCTCCCTCTTTATCATCTTACTTTATTATCCTTCTTCATCATTTTTCCCGTTGTTGTCAAGTATGCTTTCACTGCGCACTTCAATCCTGGATGTGCCATTGTTGTGCACTCCACTCCTTCATTTTCTTCTTTCTTTTTCTGCAGCACACCTCCTCCATACTTGGGATTTTCCCCAAAAATGTATCCAAAATTATTTGTCCAACAGACCCCCAACACTCACTTGTGGCTTGTCCCAAGCCATTCATGTCAGTTGTGTCACGCTCTTCCATACCTCCATGAATTTTGGGGAGGCTTCCCTCGTTGTTGCAACTTCTTTCATTACTTCTTCTTCTTTTCCCAAAATTTCCTCTACGACCTGCACAGTTAGGGTTGTGATTTTCTCCTTTATTTCCTGTGGTGCTTGCTTTGTCGTTCCCTTCCTGGTGGCCAATTCCATGATTACTCTTAGTGCTTCATCCTACAGTGGTACTAATCGATGTTGGAGGATCTTTGACTGGTCCTTTAGCCTTTCTATTTCATTGTACAACTACCTTTGTGACAAGATGGTCATCATGTGCTCCACTGGTGGCAGTGTACTTATGTTTTCAAAAGCCTTTTTCACATTTTCCTACACATCCCTCAATTTGGCTTCCACGTCCTCCATTTCTGGATCCTCCATCAGGTTCATCCATATCTGTGAACTTTCTTCATAAAACTTTACGCATTCCTTATCTAGCTTCTTGATATTTACTACCATGGTGATAGCGATTCTTTGTCTTTCTTCCCTCTCCTCTGGTGGTGTTCTCAGTGTACTATGAGATTGTAAGTCTTCAATCCTTGTGCAGATTCCTTTAATGGATTCACCAATCCTTGAAACGTGTTCTTCCATTATTGCCTCTACCACCATTGGTACTTCAGGGATCTCCTTATATAGTTTTTGGACAACCGTTTGTATCCATAGTTCCATTTCCTTGGCTCTGTTCTTCTCTTTTAACACTTTCTCTTACTTTTCCTTGGCTTCATTCTTCTCCTTGATCACTCTATCAAATTTTTCTTCAACTTCGCTCTTCTCCTGCAGAGAAGTAGTATACTTTTGTTGTTTTTTTTCCTTCTCATCTGACACCTTTATCAATTCTCTACATTCTAACTGTATGTGGAGCCTTATCTCCTTCATAAAACCAATATGAAATCTTTGTAGTACTTTTATAGGCATCTATGACACCAGTATGTTCAAGTGACTTAGTTTTTTCATCTACTCTTGCAGTTATGTTGTTGGGAACTAAACTTCATTTAACTAGATCTCCACAAATTTGAGCTAGGATGCTAACTCTGACAGGAAAAGATTAGTAGTACTTTCTTCCCCAATCTAGCTCTTTGATGGTCCTTCACCTGATCCTTTCTTGGGTTCTATATGCATTGTTTCTAATAGTTGTTATATCAACATTAACTAGTCTTGCACCTTATGGTGTTGTTCATATTGTTTTTTTGTTGCTTCTTCCATGGCCTCCTCTACGGAATCCCATACTTGGAAGTTGATTCTATCCATGTCATCATATGTTAGATTATAGACATGCGGTAATTTGTGGGCTTTCCTCTTCTAGTGTAGAGTGTCATCTGGACTCTTCCCCTTGCATTTTTGTTTGACCCCTACTCTTGGGACTGTGTGTTGTGCACCTTCTTCTGATGGTCCTAGCGTATTCCATTCGCCATTGTGTTGTGCATTTCCCTGCCCCTCATACAAGTCTTCTTATTCATTGTCTTGTTCTTATTATTTGTCTGAGTGTTTCATTTGTTCACATGTAAATTTCCATTTGTCCTCCCAATCATTCGTGATCAAACATACATCGTCCATTGTTAACTTGTATCTTGTTGGAATCCATTAGCATGTAGGGTCTCATTTTTCTTGTATGTACATATGGTGCATCCCTTCTTTAAATTGCACAATATCTTGGTAGGTATCTACTATCTGGGTAGTGATGCTCGTTGATTGCGTCACTATGTGTATGATCCTATCAAAATAGACAAAAAATGTTACATTTTTATATATTTGTCTCCTCTTGTTTATCGTATTCCATAGGTTTTCATACCACTTAACTGCATTACCTCTATTGGTTGTTCTCATAAATTGGTAATCACCAGGCTCCTACTAGCCAACTAGTGCAATCAGGATGAGAAGCTAGGCATAATGAAACTCCATTCCTTTATCCTAGGCTTCTATACAGTCTATCAAAAATGGATTCACCAGAAATGTGGCCCAATTCATTTGCACCTCCTATGCACACTTTTCCGCTACTATGATCACTATGACTGGCACCTCATCCTTGTGATATTTTCTCAATAGTTTGTAGGCCAATACCTTCTTTGC
Organism: Picea engelmannii; assembly: GCA_009831015.1. NCBI lineage: Eukaryota > Viridiplantae > Streptophyta > Pinopsida > Pinales > Pinaceae > Picea > Picea engelmannii. The sequence continues at coordinate 1,013,807 of ML779995.1, forward strand.
AAATCACACAACATCATCATTTATGTTTTTGACATCCAACTCCCTCTTCCCTATGAAGGTGTTGAATTTATCCTTCATAGTCTCCAATAGTGCTTTCTCCCCTGGCTTGTTTTTGAATAATGTGCTCAGATCCAATCCTACTTTTGGAAAGCCTGTTATCCCTGCAATTAATTGTGTATCAATGGACATTAGTGGGTATAACCACATATTTCCTCTATGGACATGACTTAGTATCATTTTGACACACGTTTTTATTTCCTGACTTTGGCCAAAATGTGGAATCTCTGGCAAATTGAGTATTCCTTCTTTCTCTAGTCGTGTCACCCAACTATGTGGTTCAAGAAGAATTTATCCTATCCCTATTATGATTTTGGTGCACAAATATTTCTCTCATTCCAGATCAAGAAATTTATGTCCATCTATTATGTTGTGTTCTACGAACTTAAAGGGAAGCAATCGTTCCTAGCATATCCCCTTCAACAATTACACAAGGTGGTATTTTCGATGCTAGCAATGGGTTATTTTCGTCTGCAGGTACATCAAATTGTGGCGCAGTGTCTCTCCTTGGTGGGATATCATCCTTGTAAAATCTCTGCTACGAATATGAAGCTCTGGGTGTTTCATCAAACATTGATGCAACATATGGTATTTTTGTTTGCTTACGTGTTGTGATTGTTGGTGCCCCAACTTTCGATGGTGCCATTATTCTTTGCAATTGATTTATGTAAAAAAAAATTGTCGGTTTTGGTTCAACTATGGTTCGATTGTGTTTCATCTCTGGTTTAGCTCTGTTTCGACTCTATATGCTCTTATATTCTTAGAAAATGAAAATAGCCTTCCCTATCGAGCCCTTATGTGATTTTATAACTCTTTGAGAACTATGTAATTACTTTCATGCCAAAAGAAAGTGTTGAATATGTGCATAGTTTGCAATCAATACTTGGCTTACTCTAGCATTAATGCCAAATCCTCCACTAGATTTTTCCTTTGTCCAAATTCTCGGCGGCTCCTTTTATTTATGACTATGCATCTCTAGTACGTTTTGTCATTTATGGATTTTTAACTATCCTTTTTGTGCTTTAATTCCCTTAATGGTCTTGTCCCGCACTTGAATTTTATGTGCATTTAACTTACTTTGCATTGTTTTTTTTATCTGTGTGATACCTCCATTTTCTATGCGATACTGCTTCCTGTCTGCCCTTGTATTTCTTCATGTTTTCCCCCCTTTTATTTGTTTTCTTCCCTTTTCTACTTTTTGTTTGTTTTTTTGTACTTTAACATCCTACTATAGTACAGCTACTATGATACATATGTTCTTGCACATCTCATATTAATGTGCAGACGATCATTCATATCTATAGATTTTCAGCCAACTTCCATTCACCATGCATCCAAGGGATTCTCCATTAAAATATTCCAACTCCACGGCACCTACCTTTGTCACATGTTGAATCAAATATGGTCCTAACCAATGCATTTGAAACTTTCCTAGATGATGTATGAACTTACTTTCATAGATTACTAATAAGCCTCCCACTTGAAACTTTTTTTTTTAATGTGTTTATCATGCCATGCCTTCTCTCTTGGCTTCTGAACTTGTTGATGGAACCCTGCGACAAAGTGATCTTCCTCAAGCTGTACCAATTGTGACAATCTCTCCTCTATTGTGACAGAGTATGAAATATCAGTAATTGGTTTGATCTAGATTTTATGAGAAGAATGAAATGACTATAGATTATGAACAGGTACTTAACACAAAATAACAGAGATACAGTAAAATTGGTTTTCTATTCAATAAGTAAATAAGTTGAAACTGTAAAATGCAGCAAAAACAAGCTTGTTGGAATGGTGGCGACTTATCTCTTAGAAGAGATGTGATTGTTGCGCTCATTTTCCAAAAGATTATTACAATGAGGCTCTGAAGTCCTTTTTACAATAAACAGGAATGCCAAAAACCCTAGACATCCAAAAACCTAACCCTAGGAGATGAAGCGCCAAAAGTCATGTGGGCCCCATCTGGGTAAGTTAGTACATCAACTTCCTAGGGTCGTAACTTTTGCATACGATCTCTGTTTTAGGCGTATCATAGCCCGTTGGAAAGGTATTGTCGAGGAGATTCATTTTGGGGTCTCAATCATGCCTTTGGTAATCATTGAGAAGCTCGATCTTGAAAAACCTTCATTTACACCCTCAAAATGGCCCTGAAAGTTAAAACTGCTAAAAATAGTAAATTGCCAAAATTGCCAGAAATTTGTTTTGAGCCAGTTGGAAAAGGTAGGTGGCCACCAATATCCACCTGGTTCAATCCTCCCTACTTAGGAAGCAATGATCTCCATTACGTTGAGTTCCCCCATCAGATGAGGAAATTTATGCTGAATTTGGCCCTGGGTGAGCGACTTGCCTTGGTGCAGGAGTTGCCCTACTTTGACGACTCGATACAGATAGATCCTTTGTTGTCGAGTGCGCTTGATCTGTGTGTCCACAATTTGATCATTGGATGCATGTTTTATGCATTCGGGATTGATCTATGTTTGTGTCAGTTGTTCTGCTACATCTGAGGTGTCCAACAATGGTGGGAAATAAGGGTGAAGGAGATCTATGTTGAACACTAGGTGTAGGCCAAGGAAAGGAGGAATGTTGAGTTCAAAATCATTATCCCCCATAGCCTTGGTGATGGTGTATGACCCATAATGGAGTGGGAGAAGCTTCCAATGGGGTATAGTAAGGCATTCTTTCTGCAAGTGAAACCAAACGTTTTCGCCCACCTAAAACTTATGTGGCACCCGATGCTTATCATGGTGTTGCTTGTACTTGTCATTGGACTTATGTAATATATCCTAAACCTGTTGGTAGATTTGTTGGATATGCTCAATGAACCGGGTGTCTTTGTCAGCTTCAGTTGTAACATCTATGGGACCCAATGGTTGGAATCTCAGCCCCACCTGAAAGGAGTTGTGGTTGGTTGAGCTATGCAGGTCTCAATTGTAGATATGTTGGACATAGGGAAGGCTCTCATCCCATGTGTGAGGGTTCTTTTAATTATACATGCAAAGGATATGCACAATAATTCGATTTATGACCTCGGTTTGGCCATCTGCCTGGGGGTGGAAGGTCGTGGATTTGGTGATCTTGGTGTCCAGCAGTGACCAAAGGCTCGACCAGAATGTGTTGATAAATCAATTGTCCTAATCTGATACAATGGTTTCTAGGATTCCAAAATGTACCTAGACTTGTTCAAAGAAGAGCTTGGCAGTGGCCTTTTCTATGATGTTCTTCTTGCAGGCAACCAGAATTGACATCTTAGAAAAGCGATCAACAACCACAAAAACACATTCATTTCCCCACTTAGTGGATGGGCGTCCTGACATGTAGTCCATTGAGATGGATTCCCATGGACTGTCAAGAGTAGGAAGAGGAGTGTATAGGCCCTATTTCTTCTTGGATGGTTTGGCAATAGCATAGGCAGTGTAGGACCTGATATACTTATTGACCTCTTGTCAAAGTTTCAGCTAGTAGAAATTTTTTTGTAGCATCCCCACTGTCTTTTCGACGCCGAAGTGTCCTTCCACTCGAATGTAGTGGGATTCCCATATCATCTTCGCTCACTCGCTTGATGGAACACAGATATGGCCTAGATGACACAAAAACCCATCCTGAAGATGGAAATTATCGACAACTACGCTTGCACCCAACATATAGTAGGTGGTGGCAAAGTCTAGGTCTGTCTCATAGAGTTGGGGTCATCCAGAGGTCTCATGGCCATAAGATTATAGCACTGTGGTGAGTGTCGCAACTGGTAGTCTGATGAGGCAATCAGCGACACGATTGGTGATTCATGTTTTATACCCTATGTTGAGGTGGAATTGTTACAAGTATGTGGACCACTTTTGATGGCGATCATTCTACAATTTTCTTTGTGTCTGCATGAACTGTAGTGGCTTATGATCAGTGTGGATGACTATCTCCTTCCCAAGAATGTAATGTCTCCACTAGCGGTAGGATTTCACAATGGAGTACATTTTTTTTTCATACGTAGGGTACTTACGGACAACATATAATAGTGTCTCACTATGATAGGCCACGAGGTGGTCGTGCTGAATGAGAACGGTGCCCACCGCATAGTCAAAAGCATCTATCTCGATATCAAAGGGCTGTTGCGGGTCTGGTAGTGAAAATATTGGGGTTGAGCATAAGCGTTGCTTCAAATCATCGAACGCTTGTTGTTGGGACCGGTTCCACGTAAATTTTTCCTTACCACCACCCCTAGTTATTTGGCTGAGGGCCCATACAATATGGGAGAATCCCAACACGAACTTATTGTAAAAATTGGCAAGGCCGAAGAAGCTTTAAATCTCAGTGAGTGTGGTTGGTGCTGGCCAGTCATGGATGACTTGGATCTTGGTTGGATCCACATGTACTCCATGTTGATCAACAATGTATCCCAGGTAATGGACCATGTCCATGCCGAAGGAGCATTTTTCCAAGTTGGCTTATAGCTTGTGCTACCGCAAGGTTTGCAAAACCTATTGAATAGGCTGCAAGTGCTCGGCCCAAGTCTTGTTGTAAATGAGAATGTCATCTAGATAAATCACTACAAAATTATTGGTGAATGGTCACAAGATATTGTCCATCATCGTCATGAAAGTGGTTGGAGCATTTGTCAAACCAAAGGGCATGAAAAACCATTCAAAAATACCTTCCTTTGACTTGAAGGTGGTTTTCCATACATATGTCTGTTCTATCAAGACCTGGTGGTAGCCATACTTCAGATCAATATTACTAAAGTATTTGTCCCCCATGAGTTGATCAAGGAGGTCGTTGATTTAGGGAATCGGGTATCGGTTTCTGACAGTGATTTTATTTAGAGCCCGATAATCAATGTAGAGTCGCCAGGTTCCATCTTTCTTCTGTACCAGCACGATTGGGCTTCCACAAGGTGATGAGTTAGGATGGATGTGCCCCTTGTGGAGCAATTCTTGGATCTGTCACTTGATCTCCTCATTCTCTAACAGAGAGTGGTGATAGACTGGCCCATTGGGAAGTAGTGCGTCGGGGGTCAAATCGATGGAGTGCTTGACCTAGCAGTGCAAAGGTACCCTGGTAGGTGAGGAGAAGATATCTCAGTATTCTTCCATGACCTTATCTACTTGCTTCTGTTGTGTGGAGAGGTTGGTTACAAATACCCTGGATGTGGCTATGATCTTTCTCTTATTCTGAGAGCGAATCACAAAGAAGACAAACTTCCCTTTCTGAGAGATAACCTTCCTGCATTGCTAAGTCGATATCAAGGAAATAACACTAGGTGGGACTGCCTTAGGTATCCTGTACAATTTCCTATTCAAAGTAATAATAACACTATGAGGCCTAGACTCGTATACAACATGATGTTTCCATAAATAAGGTTGGACCAAAATAACATCACAAACTTCGTGAGGAGCAACATCACACAATACCTCATCTTTGAAGGGATTGATGTCGTACGACAGTCGGCACTGTTGGTTGATGCGGAGATCTCTTCCTTGGAGGATCCATCCAATGGTGTAGGGTTATGGGTGTGGCGTTGTTAGCAGGGCCAGCCGCTTGATGACCTCTATTGAGATGAGGTTCTTCTGTGTACCACTATCAACAATGAAGTGCAGTGGGGTGCCTTTTAATCACTTCTGTGAATGGAAGAAGAATTCTCCTTCTTCTGGCTCATCTAGTTCACCAGGCTAGAGCTTGGTGGTAGCAACGGTGGCACTAGGTTCCACGTCAATGATCTGTCTTCCCCTTTTTGGTTCTGGCTCAAATTTAGAACCTGCATCTAATTCAGAGGCTTTCACTTCGACCACCGGTGACTTATTTGAGTGGTAGTCAACAGTTTTATGCCAAGGGATCTTATAGAAGTCGCACCACTTCCCAGTATCTTTCTTTGTATTTCCAGTGTCCTTATTTTCTTGTGACTTGGACTGGTTGTCTTGATACTGTCCATATTTTCTCTATCCTTTGTTCTATGGTTTGGGGCCTCCCTTTCCTAGATTTTATTGTGAGTCATTCCCAGGCTCAAATTGTCGTGTCTTTTGTTTGAGCTTCTACTCAATTTTGACGACATATCGATAGGCCGTGCCCAAGGATGCGATGCCCAGAAATTCCATTTCAGTATAGATGTATCTATGTAGAGCGCCACAATACTTGAGCACCAAATTTCACTCTGAATATTTGATACCTAGCTTGGTGTGCAAGGTATGGAAGATATTTGTGAAATATGGCATTGCTTGGTCTCTTTCTTGCCACAATGTGGTCCATTTGGTATACAAGTCATCATAACTTCTGATAGGGTAGTATTTTTCCTTAATAGCATCCCTGAAGGATTCCCAGGTGGTCATGACTATAAATAATGAGGGTTCCTCTATTTCATTTTTCTCACAGAAAGTTTCCCACCAATATTTGACATGGGGAACGGCTTCGAGGAGTGCAAAAGTAATATTTTCTCTATTCGAAAAGTTATGGACAAAAAAATAGCCTTATAGTATATTCAACCACTTGTCTATAGCATTTGCGTCTATCTGACCTTCAAATATAGGAATATCAAAGTTAATTTGTACCTTGAAGGGGGCAGCACCTCCGATCGAAGAATATGTGTCGCTTGTTGGTAGCCACTGAAGGATTTGCGTGAAACTATCCATCATCTCATTCCTTTGTTGCATGAGGGATTCCTCAATCAATAGTTTAAAAGGATCTCATGTCCCATCCCCTTTCTTTTATCCTTCCATGAGAGGTCTCTTGGGCATGCAAGAGATTTTTTCCTCAAGAGAAACAAGCTTGAGACCCAACTCTTTGTACTCCGACCTTGTTGGGGACATGCATTAAGACGAACAGGAGCAGACTGCTCTAATACCATTGATCTGGATTTTATGAGAAAAATGAAATGACTACATATTATTAACAGGTACTTAACACAAAATAGTAGAGACATAGTAAAATTGGTTTTCTATTCAATAAGTAATAATCTGAAACTATAAAATGCAATGGAAACAAGCTTGCTGGAATGGTGGTGGCTTATCTCTGAGAAGAGATGTGATGGTTGCACTCATTTGATAGAAGATTATTACAATGAGTCTTTGAAGGTATTTTTACAATAAATAGGAATGACAAAAACCATAGACATCCAAAAACCTAACCCTAGGAGATGAAGCACCAAAAGTCATGTGGACCCCGTCTAGGTAAGTTAGTACATCAACTTCACGGGGTCATAACTTTTTCATACGATCTCTGTTTTAGGCATATGATAGCCCGTTGGAAAGGTATTGTCAAGGAGATTCATTTTTGGGGCTCAATCATGCCTTAGGATATCATTGAGCATATCTATCCCAAAAAACCTTCATTTAGGCCCTCAAAATGGCCCCGGAAGTTAAAATTGCTAAAAAGAGTAAATTGCCAAATTTTCCAGAAAATTGTTTTGAGCCAGTTGAAAAAGGTGTGTGGACACCGATATCCACTTGGATAATGTTGAAAAATGTGTGATAGGCACAATAAAATCCATCGGAATTAGTTCTTTTTGGTCATAGACCAACCTAAAAGGTGTATATCCTGTCAACTTTTTTCTTGTATTCAGGTAGGCCCATAATACTACAAGAATCCTTAGGTCCCAATCAACTCTTCCTACATTTTATATCTTTGTTAAATCATTTTTCATAAAAAAAATTAAATATTATATTTCCCCATTGACCTCGGATGATACGGAGTACTCTTTTGATGATGAATTTGAAATTCCTCAGTCAATACTGCAATTTTCCTATTCAACAAATGTGTTCCTTGATCATTGAGAAATATGTACAGGAATCTAAATTGTGTGACTAAATTCTCAAATAGAAATTGTGTAGTAGTTTATGTGGTGTGATATAATACTGGTGTTTCTTCTACCCATCTAGTCAAATACTCTTTCGCATTGATTATGTACCTAGCTCCTTATCTTCTCACGGATGGGTTGATTGTCCCAACAAATTCTATTTCCCATTTATCAAACACTTGCAACGTAACCTATGGGTTTAAAGGCACCTCATCCCTCCTAGATGTATTTCCCACCCTCTAACATACGTCACGTTCCTGACAATATTTTTTAGCACCCTTATGAAGTGTGAGCCACTAGATCCCTCTGTAGTTTCTTTACATGTGTAATGTCTTCTTGCAATCCCTTTGTGCACTTCAGTGAGTATTATAGGACTTTAATGCTCTAACACATATTGTCTCAATATTCCATATGCACCTAACTTGTATAAGTTCCTTGCAATTAACTGATAGTCTGCTTCTTTAAGACAATTGTTTCTTTTGCACAATTTTCATGTATTTAGGAGCCATTCTTGTACTTAAAATTGCATGATGTCTATGAAGTAGTTGTCCACCATTTTAAATGAAAATAGTTGTTCATCTAGAAATATTTCATCTAGATTCCCTGTATCTTCTCCTGATAGTATGCATGATAAGTGATCGGGTCCTGCATTCAACTTGTTGGGTTTCACAACAACCTCAAAATCATATTCATGAAACATCAGTAACCACCTGCATATTCTCCCCCCCAACATTGTCTTGTTCACTACGTATTTTACTGCAAACATGTGTGGGCCTAATGGTTAAGAACATGTGTTTCCTCTTAAGAGGTCATAGGTTCAAATCCAGAAGGGGGTAGGGTATGTATACCTTCGTAGACTTTACCAGTCAAATCGTTGGGCGGAGGGGAGTCCCTTGTCCCACAAACAACGGGGTCTCATACACCAAATTTGGTGTGTTGGCTTGGCCGTGACCATAAAAATAGATTATTATTATATAGCCTGAGTGGGCCTAATGATACATCCTGAGTGGGCCTAATGGTTAATAACATGTGTTTCCTCTTAATAGGTCACAGGTTCAAATCTAGAGGGGGGTAGGGTATGTATACCTTCGTAGACTTTACCAATCAAATCGTTGGGCAGAGGGGGGTCCCTTGTCCCACAAACAAGGGGGTCTCATACACCAATTTGGTGTGCTGGCTTGGTCGTGACCTTAAAAATAGATTATTATTATACAGCCTGAGTGGGCCTAATGGTTAAGAACATGTGTTTCCTCTTAAGAGGTCACAGGTTCAAATCCAGAGGGGGGTAGGGTATGTATACCTTTGTAGACTTTACCAGTCAAATCATTGGGTGGAGGGGGGTCCCTTGTCCCAAAAACAAGGGGGTCTCATACACTGAATCGGTGTGCTGGCTTGGCCGTGACCTTAAAAATAGATTATTATTATTAGTATTATACATCTTAAAATGAGAACCCAATAAATTATCTCGAAACTTCTTTAGCCCATATACCATTGTCAATCCTTCTCATTCTATAGTTGTGTAATTCTTCTCTGTTATGGACAACTTCCTACTTACAAAAGAGATTTGGTGATCTATGTCACCTTACCTTGGTTGAGATATTACTACACCCAAATTTATGGACAACGCATCTACATGAACATGGAACTCCTTCTTCCATTTTGAGAAGATCAAAAATGGTCTGGTCACTAGTTTCTTCTTAAGTGTATCCAAACCCTTCTGACAATGCTCATTCCACAAGAACTTAGCTTCCTTATTTAGTAGCTTCTCCATAGGTGTTGTAATATATGCATATCCCTTAATGAACATTCTTTAATATCTTATGTGACCCATAGTTTCTCTCAACTGTCTGATTGATGTAGGTGGTTGCAAATCCAGTATCACTGCAATCTTGGTAGGATCCACTAATAATCCCTGCTTACATACCACATGGCCTAACAAAATGCCAAAAGGCATGCAAAAAATACATTTATTCATATTCAGTGAAATATGATATTGTATACACCTATCCAACATTAACCTGAGGACTTCTATGTGATCCTTTAGTAGATTAAACATAGTCCAATCGTCCAAGTACACTTCAAGGAACTTATGGATAAATTCCTTAAAGTTTCTACCACAACTATTGAAAAATTGTTGGTGCATTCTTCAATCCAAAGGGAATCATTGTGTATTGATAACTTCCCCACTCTATCAGAAAAGTATTCTTATACATGTCTTCCTCACAATATTTATATGATGATACCTTGAGAATCTATATTTGAAATAATAATCATATTTCTCTCCTACATTATCTAGTACCTCATATGTGAACGGTATTGGAAATGGATCGTACAAACATGTGTCATTATACTTCCTTAGGTCTACACAAATCCTAATTCGTCATGTTTTCTTATCATGTACCACCATTGGACTTATCCATTATGATTTCACCACTGGTTCAATGATCCCTACATCCAACATCTTGTCTATTTATAATTTCACACTCTCTTTGTACTTCAGATTTAATCTGTATGATCTCTCTCGCATTGGCTTAGAACCGATTTTCAAAGGGATATTCATCTCTCCTAACTCGCTAGCTATCCCCTTCATTTCTAAGAATGTATTTGGGAATATATATTGATATTTGTGCAATAAATGTGCAATATTATCCACACTTTTATCATTCCAATAATCTCTTATCTGCACAAACTTTGGATTATATGTCTTTCCAATGTTTACCTTCCATGTCTTTATTAGTTGTGTGTACACAAAATATTCAAGCTCTAGTCCTTATACTATGTGTTCTCCCTCAGTTCCAGGTACTTGTACATTATTTCAATCTTCCTCATCATGTTCTTCGTTAGTGACATTGTAACACTCCAGTAATTCATGGACGGTCATAGAATCTTTGTGTGCACTACACACAGGTACCACCTCCATCGGCCCTTCTTCTAAAAATATGTTGGCTTGAATTACCTGCAATTCTTCAAATAGTAATGGAGATTAGTGTTTAAAAGTAAAATATACCTTAAACCTTTGAACTAGCTCATCCCAGTATGTTCTTTCTCTATGCATTTCCAGTTCCAAGTAACTGTTTTTTGGAATTTTATCCAGTGTATGTATAAACTTGTGCTTCCATTCCTTCTTCGGTACTAAACTCCATATGGTTATGCACTGCTCAATATGACGTACTGGGTCACTTATCCCTATATACTTATGTGAAATATTCTCTAAGTCGGTACCAAATCTCACTTGCATTAGTCTCCTACACTGCGACTAATCTTCCATTCCCTCTTTATGTGCATCCCACCACCTGGTTGGAGTAGCTTTCAAGACAACATCTAGTGCCAACAGAATTTGTTGTTCGGGTACCTACAACTCAAATTCCTTTACAAACGAGATTATATCAGTTAATCCATCATACCTTGGTGGATCACATAAATTTGTTCCAATCCATCGTAGTGATCACTTTATGCATGCACACCATCTAGTTGATACTTCATGCATCCTTTGCTACCAATTCTCCATACCTTCCTCAAAATTCGATGCACACAAGATAATGTTTCTCCATATTAGTGCATCATCTGCAGTGGGGTTAACATAATCATCCATTCGCACAACAATATTATATAAGTTGTCAATTTCATTCCCTCTCATTAGTTCTGTGCACCTCTTCCCTTTTGTCGAATACAAGGGTGAAGTAACCTTCAAGTCTCCTACCTCAAATATCACATTCCTCCTCTTCATATTAATGATCGTCTTATTATCAAAGGCCCATTCAAGTCCCATTAGTACTGGATATGGATGACTATCATCCATGATCTCAATGACTTCAAAATTTTCTATACTGCGCACTCCATCTATATTCACAAGTACTCATGTCAATCAGCCAATGGGTACTATCTTGTTTTGGTTTTCCAATATCAAATGAATAGGATACCAAATAAACTTGGTTTTCCCCATCATTTCCCAATTCTACTTTGGTAATACATTCACATCCGACCATAATTCCAAAATAACATTATCCACATCATATTCCCCAACCTGCGTACTTAATCTAAATTCTTTTTTGGTCCTCTTTATGTTCAGTACCTTATTCACTACCCTCTGTGTGATAGGAAATTCCCTTTCTTGCGTGCAATGATCAATTATTTCACATAATGAATTCAACACATTTTCATATTTCATCAACTCTATGAAAATTCTAATAAACTCTCTTAGCAAACTTATCTTCCCCAAATACTTCTTTAGCATATCTTGATCACAGACAGGAAGCATAGATGATGTTTGTTTATGATTAAAATCGCAATGAAGTTTTTCCCGCAAAGTGTTGCTAAATCCTATTATTATAAAGCTAACAGGATAAATAATACTAGTAGGTGGGACCCCCTTGTATATTGGGAGATTATATCTGGCTCTTATTTGATGTTGGTGCCACTGTTCGACACTGCTTACATGGTTGATGAGATATTTTTCTTATTGGCGATGGATTGGGATTATTATGTTTTGGTTCTAATAGCGGGAATTGAATGGTGGATAAGGCATGTTATGTGTTGTTCCTCCTGCTCTAGGCTCTAATTTCATGTTACGATGGCCTATGTATCCATTGTTGTCATTGATCTATGTTCATGGATTCCTTACTGTGACACCTGCACAATAAATAGGTTAGCAACAACACCTAAAAGAAATTGAAAATAAATAAAAGCAACCTAAGCTAAATGCAAAAGGAAGAGATTGAATTATGCTCTTATGCTACATGCATTGAAATTTAAATGGTCGATTGTTAATCCTAGCAATAAGGTGATAGTTATGTGATTGTTGAAGTTATAAGGAACATGGTCGATATGTGATATGGCATAAGTTGGCAATGTATGAATTTGATGTTGTTCACGCTATTGGCAATTAGTGGGTTGTGGTTTCAATACAGATTTTAATTGAATGAATTAATGGGAGTTGGTCGGTGTGTACTAAGAAATTAATTGATTGGGGGTGGAGGCGACATGCATTTACTACACATCACCCTTACTCTTTCGTTGGCCACCACCCTAGTTGGTCTATTGTTCAACTGTGTTTTTTGTGGTTAGGATTCGATTTTCAGGCAAAGGGAGAACCGCTCAGCCAATTCGTGTTTTAAGGAATTCTTGGTTACAGGTATTTCTTTTTGGTCATCCATGAATTTTCTCTGGTTATGAAATAGATAGTAGCTCGGTATGTATGGGTTTGTGCTTTCTTGAAGTATGGAAACTGTGTAAAATTGTGATTTTTTGGTGGCTTTTGCTGCGATAATGTTTGAAGTCACAGAGTTATTGGTCATTCTTAGTATTGGAAGCCATAAAGGCTCTCTGTCATCCTTTATATTTTTAGTCAGAGGGCTTCATTTGGTTTAGACTGAGTAGCTATCTCCATGCCTCCATATTCCATACCCAATATTTTGTTGTTATGGGGTGTTGAATGCATTGTGTCACTGTTCTTTGCTTCACTTGGGTATGAGTTCATTCATGTTACTAATGTTGTGCATTGGGTTTTGATGGTTGTTTTCCAAAGGGATTTCCTAAAGTGACTGTTATTTCTTGGCCCTGTCCTATCTCAACATTCTCGGGTTGATCGGGAGACCCATGAGGGTTATACCCTACGTGTTTTAATTCTTGTTACAAGGTGAAACTGGAGCCTTTCTCCTCTATTCATAATATATCCTATCACGGGGATTGTCACCCTGTCTGTGAAGACATTTGTGGTATAGCCTGTGTCAGGATTCGACTCCATGTCTCCCTGTGTTGATCCACAGGGCCAAACCTTGATTACTCAAAGCTCAGTTTGATAAAGGAAACCCATTATGTCATGTTGGATACATGGTCGATGGTTATGGGTTGGTGATTCATTGTCGATAATGTTCTATTGTCGACTCATCTCTGTTGATTATCCTGATAGTGGTTTTTGGTTATAGTCATTGCAATTGTTTATTATGAAAGTCTAATTGATAAGCTCATACTTCAAATTGGTTGATTGAAGAATGGGGTTGATACACAGTCACTATCTTTCTAATTGGGATTATTGAAATGCTAACTAGGCATTATTCTACAATTGATTAATGCACAGTGATGCCCCACGCGTAATGCATGGTGTGTATGGTGTTCCTATAGCATGAGTCAATGATTACTCTAACTATGTGTTTTTTATTATGGATTATTGAAATCGTGATGATTGTGGCATTTTCATACACTGTATATGTTATGATTATTTGATCGCACCATCAGAGAGGGTCACGAGCTTTTAAATATAGTTTTGTTGCATTTTGATCGATTTGTGTTGTGAAATCGGGCATGTTGTTGTTTCCTCGTTGTATTGGATGGATGGCCCGGCATTTTGAATGTTTAGAGTCAACGAAAATTGGACCTGTTTAGTTATATAAATACACTTGTATTTGGTCGAATGGTTTTGTGTATCCCACAACATAGCGTGATTTGAAGTGGTGATTGTTGTCTTTGTGTTTAAATGGAAAGTCAAGATCTTTGCAATTTAAATATGGATTATTGTGTTGACTATCCACTATGTATGTTAAATTAATATCATGATTTTTAATAGTGGTAGGCACAGGTGCTATGACAGTGTAACCTCATTGCAATTTAATTATTAAAATAAAGAATCGAGCACGACCTTTGAGTTGGTATTTGATGATTGAAATAATTCATGGGTAGTGGTTGATTTTTATGTTGAACAAAATGGTTTACTGTTTATTCATTTGGGAATTGTTTGGAAATATTAAATGGATAAATGAGAGGAACACATATCCCCTACAGATTGTTGTGGAATGCATACTATATTTTTTTATGACACTATGTTAAATATTTGATTACAAACAGGGAGCAGGTTAACGCATAGGATTGCTTGAACTATACATAGTAATTGTTTGGGGTCTCAGTGGTCATTTGGTTGATGTGTTTCCTTTTACAGAATGGTTTTATGGATCACTTAATTAATTTTATGAACAGTAATCACCCTCTTTCCATACAATTATTTCTCTTTTCTCTAATTACAACCCCCTCACCTTCCCACATTCATTTTTCACTCCCTGTTCTAAAATTTAATTATAGTCAAGAAGAATTATGTATTGAAGCAGTTTAGAGTCGCATTTTCTTGGTTGGCTTATAATGATGTTTTCTTTGGTTTGCATTACAGTTTGTTTTTTTTGGTCTTTGATAAGTAATTGTGTTTCGTTTCCCCTCACTTTATCATTTTTCACTAAATACAAGTCCCTCACATATCCTAGGACCTTTTGTTCACCCCCTACTCATTGACAATAGTTAAACAATTTATATGGATTGGATTGAATGATCCTGATACGTTGTTGAGCCAAAATCTATTTCATATTTTTAAAAGAGTTATCATGTATGGTTGTTTAAAGGACTATTTTCTAATCAATCATGCATGCAGGAATGAGTTTTTTCAGCTGAGGTTGCCATGGAAGAGGAAACCGAGGGAGAGGTAATTGGAACAAAGGCCCAAGAAAGCCAAGGTTCTCCATTCACTTTGATGTTGACTCGTAAGAGTTAAGCCAGTTGTTTCAGGATGGATTTTTCAATTGGATTGGGCAAGGAGTGGTCCAACCTAGGCCTGAAAGACCTCCCTTCCAAGCTCCACAAGCCCCTGGTATTCCCTTTCTCCCTCATGTCTCATTGCAACCCGAGGTTCCCGAAAATGATGGATGGTAAGAGATTGTCCACCTGGCAGTCTCCCAACATCATGGCTGGCCCAATTTTTCCTTACCTGCTCCCCCGCCTATTAACCTGATTGTCCAAGATGCACATGTTCACTCATCAGTTCAGTCCTCTCATGCTAGAAAAAGGTTGAAAATTAAGGTCCACCATGACCTTGACAAAGGAAAATCCATTGTTGCCCCTTCCTCACCCTCCAATGGCTCTGATAAATCCATGTCTTCTCGGATACATTTGAGGGATGATTGTTCTCACATGATCAGCGAGATTAGGCCTAAAGGCTCAGCACATCCAAAGGCAAATTTAGGAAAATCAAAGGGTGGCAGAAACAATCAAGGAAAGATTGCATCTCATAGTGGGAAATATGGATTTTGAGTTTTTATTTTATCTATTGTTGATGACAGTTGACTTCATAAACTTTTGGACAGCATGTTTTATTTTTGGATATATGAGTAATGCATTTTTTGAAAACAATGTCAAATATAAATGAGATAAATTGTCAAATGTGCATGTGATGATGGGAGTCACAAGGAGGGATGTTATTGTTTAATTGACTAGTTATGTTATAATTGTTAAGAGTTAAATGGGAGTCACAAGGGGTCCCACCTACTAGTTATTATTTATTTAAACCCCTTATTATGATTTATTACTTTTCCCCCCTTAACTAAAAATTTGGTTGAGTTTTTAGTTAACTTAACTAATGACTTGGTTCAACTACTTCAACCAATTCTAATTTGCTTAAAGGAAAAAGGAAAGGGAGGAACAGAGGAGGATAGAAGGAGAAGTGTACTAAGGTTTTCTCTCTGATTTTATGTTGAGATAGTTCAATTTTCATTCATTCCTTAATTTATCACAAGCCTAATTATCTTTTGTGATAGCAAGGTCTTATTGTGGACAGCAACATTCAGGATTGAATTACATCATTCAAACACTTGTTTTTCAGAGGTGTTGCTCTATCTTTGATAGTCTATGTAGACTTGTCTGTTTGTGAATTAGTTTTCATGGTTGACAAAGGCTATTGTGCAGAGTCGAGTGGGAATCAATCTATCGCAAGATGATCCATATTTTAGAGTTTAGTTTTGATTTTATGTCAGAGGTCCTTTTGTATGTTCCATTGGGGATGTCTAAGTTTGAATTTGGTCCGAAATTTTCGTATGAGATTTTGTAAAGAAAATGAGTCTTTGGTGAATTGGAATGAAATAAAGGATTTCTTTATGTCTCATCTATCTTGATTATCATATTGGTGTCTTACTTCTGTCTTTACACTTGTTTTCAGCAACTATTATATTCAAAAAATCACATTAAAATTAATTTTCCAGCAAGATTTTATTTGTGAAAAAGACTAGCCTAAGCACTCGTAATTGATACTTGTGAGTTAGGATTTTATTTTTGATGGCTATAAACCTAGGGTGACATTCCCGTATATTTTTCTTTAGCCAAGAAGAATCTGAAAATGCTTGAGTAAGATCATTTCATATCTTTTCCTCAACAATGTTGATGCTACCCAATCTGGTACCAATATCTATTTTATTTCCCTATGATATGTCTCTCTTTCTTGTTGAGGGTCAAATGTTAGCATAAGTCCTATAATACCCCAAGGATGTGCCCCTATTATATTATGAATTCTAATCATGTTTATTAATTGTAATCATGTTTTGTAGGCTGGTGAGATGAGTATTGATAAGTTGGTGGGCTTATGTGTTTATTAGGCCGGAGAGCCTAAGTGTTATAGGCCAGGAGCATGTTTTTGTATATGTAATTATGAAGAACATTAATAAAGATTAAACATCGTTGTGTGCAGATCGACCATGAAGAAAGAGTGATGGGGTACTAATCTTTCACAAGGTGGGTAAGGGAAAGGGGGTTGAAAGGTTGGAAAGAGGGGCTAATCTTAGGGGGTTAAGTCCTTGGGAATAATAATTTATTATTATTCCAAAGAGGTGTCAATGGTATACTTTTATCCTAAGTTCCTGGAAAAGGGAACACGTACTTGATGGAGTGCATGCAGATTCATGGGTGACATGTGTCGGCCTAGGCAAATGCAATTTAAACCAAGAATTGAGTTGTGATGGGGGTTCGTTCTCCATTCGGGAATCCATTGTCTATCCTGTTGCGCATCTGCATATGATCTCTGCATACCCTCATGCAGCTCTAAAACCAGAAAAATGTAATGTTTTCCTGAGAAGCTGACGTATCCACCGTCTGAACCATTTGAGTTTGTGTTTGACCTCTGCGTTGATTCCTTGTCATGCACCCTGAAACCAATGGCAAACCCATGGATTGAGTCGTGTCACCTGTGTATCCTGTGAGCCCAACTTATCCACCCTTGTAGAGCCAAGTTCATACCCGAACTGTCTTTGGGCTTCTGCCTTCTATTTTTCTTGAGTGGAATTGTGTTGTTGTTATCCTCACCTTGTGGGAATTGGGTTGAAACTAGTTGAAGAAGTGGGTTTTCAAGCCTATGGTAGAAGAGGTAGATTGTCAGGCCTTTCAGCAACTCTTTCCAGGTGAGAGAGTCTACTGGGAAGTGGTTTTCTCCTAGAGAGAGTCCAACACCAGCTACGGAGCTCTAAGAATTCTTGATCCAACCTATTGCTAAGACCCAGAGAGGGAGGTGAAGCATCGATGGACTGTTCTTGTGAAGGTGTATACTCCTCAGTGGAACAAGCATGTGGGGAATGAGATTCTATGAGTAGTGAGCATAAGAAGGCTCCTAGAGAGAATCCTTATGGTTTCTCTGTGCAGATTTCTTGTAACCTTAGCCTAGTCTAGGATTCCCTTGCCCAGGGTGGAGCTTAGTCCTAGCTCAGGGGTAACCCACTGTTGAGCGTGATGAGCAGTGTGGTCTAAGGCTGGGAGGTTCGTGGAAGGTCTGCACATAGTTGGTGGAGTTACTATAGCTTCAAAGATAAGTATCATTATGTGTTTAATATCAATTAAAATGCATGTTTGTGATGCTTGTAATATTATCATGTATTCTATTGCAAGTGGAATTATTCTTAATTCTAATTAAATCTGTATGTTAGTGGTAATTATGTGTTTAATCTGTGTTAATTCATTTAAATTCATTTAAATGCATAATTTATAAGTGTTATTCCATGTAGTAGCATTGCCTGATAGTGGGGTTGATGGTCGTGGACATTACAATATGGTGTCAAAGACCATGGTTTCAATGTTGAACCTGGATGGACCAGATAAGTGGTATTTGGACCCAAGTTTTTGAGTGGAAATGGTGTTCGGAGGAACCAATTTCGAACCTTAGAATGTTTTTGAGTGCCAAGGAGTTACTTGGCCATGTTATGAAGCTCGGGAGGAGTAGAGGTAGAATAAAACTATAGTCGGTGTGGTATTTGACCACAGAGAGAGAGTGCTCAACACTTGGGGTGTTGGAGCCATAGGAGATATTTTGGAAAAGGAAATTCCTTTATGACCGTTAGATCCAGAAAAGTTGTAGGAGGGTTATCCTATAAGCCTTTTGGATTTTGGCAGTCGGGAGAAGTGGAATGTATTGAGGCATAAAATTTTGAAGGATATCTACACCGTAGATCATAGGAAAAGAGCATGATCATTAGATCTGTGTCCAGGAAGGCAAATGAAAATCACTTCGTTGGATTTCTAGTGTGGAGTGTGACAAACTCTCGAAGTCCCGAAGTAGATCACAAATGTCCATTGTGAAGGACATGCATCAAGAGATCATGTAATTTGGGTGGAAGTATGTCAAGAGGAGGCAAGTGTTGTGAGTTTGAAACTCTCTAAGACCAAAGTGTCAAAGTTGCTCATAGTCATTAATCATGAAGGAGGACACGCGTCGCTAGATTGTGAACTCCGAGAGAAAGCGCTACGGGCAAAAGCAAGCATAAAGGAGTTGAAACTCCCGAAGCCCGAAGAATCGAAGTGGTGAGTCATGATGATGTCACCCGGAGGTGACGTGGACACATGGGATGTGTGTCATGTGTCAGTGGGTTTAGAACCTGTGGAAGATTGAGATGGCATTTGGAACTTGACGAGTGTCACCCATTTGATTGGGCCACATATCAGTCGCTATTATTTTTCCATGTAGCATCCTGTGTGAGGAGGGTTAGTGGGGCCCGAGGTTACGTAACGTATTTAAATGTCGGAGGACCCCAAGTGATGTTGATCATGATACATCAAGATCAACAGCTAGGAGACATTGCGGGGACCCAAGTTTCACGGAAGATAATTATCCAAGGAGGTCCTACAATCCAAACCGCGGTTTCACCAAGGGTTTATGTGTCAGCGTTAGAAGAATTGTGGGATGAAAGGAGGGTTACTCCAAACCACCATTGCATGCCCCCACAATTGGGAAAACATTAAGTGATGTAACATAATAATGTCACCTAAGGTGACATAGGAGTGTTTGGATATTAATATTTCATGGTGTGCAGATGTGAAATCTTCCAAAGTCCCAAAGTCCCAGAACTCGGATGCTTAAAGTTCCATAGCTAAGTGTCATCCGTAGGATTTTGGGTAGACATGGACCGTTGATCCACCCTACTGCATGAGTTCGCTAACTTGGAACGCCAAGTGACTATTGTGTTATGCTTGGAAATATTTCGAAGTCGAAGGCCAGAGGCCTAAGTGTGCACTTATTGATATAGCACTTGGTCATGACCCATGGTCACGTGGGTTAGGGAACTGAGAGAAAGGGGCTAGTGCCTGAAAAATTAGCAGAGCAGAACTCCGAAAGAAGAAATCTGCAAGGATTCTTGATTGAACGAGAATCATAGAGATTGAAAACTGGACGTTTTATTGAATCAGATTTGTTTATGAATGTTGTGGGATTTTTTAAGGAATGATGACCTGACAAATTTTGGTTGTCAGCACATTGTGTTGCAAAAGTTTAACGAGTTCCAGAACCGAATAGAGTTTCCACTGAGTGCAAATAAATGGAGGAGGCACAGAATGTTTCCAATTTAGAGAATGAAGCTAAAGGGATGGATGTTCATTTGGGAGTTGAAGGGTCAAACTCCAATGGGCATGGAGAAGAGATAGATAAGGAAGGTCATATGATGAAAATCATTGAAATATTGCAGAAAGATTCCCAAACTCACCGAGAAGATAGCAGAAATCTCAAGAAATCTAAGGAACAACAGGGAGAATTCAACTTAAAGTTGATCAAGAGTCTGGAGAGAATATAAAATAAGTTGGACAAGGAGAGAGACTCGAGCAAAACAAGGAGTCACCAAACTTCTAAAGGAAGAAGATCAAGGAGTGTTGGTAGACACCATCATCACTCCCAATGTCACTCTAAGAGGAGGGCACACAGTAGTTCAAGCCCATCTCCTACCAGAAAGCATATGATATCTGGAGTGGATGAATTGAAGGAAGCAATGAACAAGATTAAGCCTCCTACATTTGATGGAGAACATAAGAAGGAGGAAGATGCCAAGACATGGTTTCTTGGCATGAGGAAATATTTCCAACTACAAAATTATTCCTCTCATGTAGAAGGAAGAATTGTGATGTATCAACTGAAAGGAAAAGCATCCATGTGGTGGGATCATATTGTGCAGGTGTAGCACATTAGAGAGAAATATATCACTTGGAAAGAATTCAAGATATATTTTGAGTAGAAATAATTGACTAAAAGATATTATGATAGCAAGATGAAAGAGTTCATTGAACTCAAGCTAGGCAGCATGACCATTAACAAATACGAACGAAATTTTTTGGAGTTATTGAAGTATGTTCAATTCATCAAATATGAGACTGTCAAGATTCAAATATATTTGAGTGGACTACCACCTTCCATTGGGGACAAGATTCAGTATGATGACCCAAAAACTATGGAAGAATTGATAAGAAGAGAGAAATGCTTATATGAACAACAAAGAGAAAATCCTACCTTTTGGAAGGCTTGGGATGACTAGAAGAAGTTTAAGAAAGAGCAGAGGTAGAAGGGAAACAAACCTCCCTTTTTCAGAAACATTCCTCAAGGACAACCATCATTTAGAGAGTCGAGAATGGCTGACGTAGGGGAACAAAGGCGAAGGAAGACGCCCATTTAGTGTTGGGGTTGTCAAGGGAACCATAAGTACATATATTGTCCCCACAAAAATGGAAAACTGAGAGTTGTTCATAATGTTCAGCAAGCTAAAACAATGGAGGACATGGGTAGTAGAATGCCAAGTATCTATGCAGCCCTGGAAAACAAGCAAGTTGAATATCAGTCACACATGATTGAAGTGGAAGGTATGATCAATAACCATCCCTTCACTATTTTAATTGATTCAGGGGATAGCTATAGTTATGTATATCCTAGAGTGGTGGAAAGTTTTCAATTGTCGAGAAGCAAACATGAAAAGTCTTGGTTAGTGTAGCTGGCTACAAGAACCAAGAGAAAAGCCATTGAATTAGTTAAGTCTTGTAGAGTGGACATGAATGGATTGAGCACAAAGGATGAATTGAATGTTCTGCCTTTAGGTTCTTATGACTATCTAAATGGTATGGACTGGTTGGACCAGCACCATGCCATCTTGGACTATCGAAACAAGCCATTCACTTTCCTGGATGAGGAAGGAAATCAAAAAACAATCCAAGGAATTCCCAGAGTTGTTGCTATCAGATAAATCTCAGCAATGCAGCTGAAGAAGTGCTACAGGAAAGGTTGTCAATTATTTGCAACCCATGTGGAGGAAGCATCTAAGGATGAGGCCTCAAAGATCAAATACCATGCAGTACTAAAATATTTTGAAGATGTATTCTAGAAGCTACCCAGATTACCCCCGAAGAGAGATATTGATTTTTCTGTAAACTTGATGCCTAGAGCAGCTCCAGTATCAAAATCTCCTTATAGAATGAGTACACCATAGATAAAATAACTACAATTGCAGCTTGAAGAGATTCTGAAGAAGGGGTATATATTCTCAAGTGTGTCGCCTTGGGGTTCCCCAATCCTGTTCGTGAAGAAGAAGGATGGGACATTGAAAATGTGTATCAATTTCAGACAATTGAACAAAGTAAGTTTAAAGAACAAATATCCTTTGTCGAGGATTGATGACCTCTTCGATCAGTTGAAGGATGTGATGATATTTTCGAAGATAGATCTCAGGTCAGGATATCACTAGGTAAGGATAAAGGATGAAGACATCAGCAAGACCACCTTCAAAATAAGGTATGGTCACTATAAATTCACAGTGGTTCCATTTCGGTTGTCAAATACACACGTTGTTTTTATTTGCCTAATGAATGGTGTATTCAGAGACTATCTGGACAAGTTTGTCATAGTATTTTTGGATGACATCCTAGTTTTTTCCAAGTCAAAGGAAGAGAATGAACAACATCTAAGGATGGTGTTGCAAGTGATAAGAGAGCACCAACTATAGCCAAGTTGAGAAAATGTTTGTTTTATCAAAAACAGATCCATTACTTGGGGCATATTATTTCGTAGGATGGGATAGTTATAGATCCTGAGAAGATTGAGGCCATTAGAGAATGGTCAGTGCCTAATAACATGACATAAGTCATATCCTTTATGATCTAGCTAGTTATTACAGAAGTTTTATCGCAGGGTTCTCGAGCATAGCTCACCCTTTCACTTCCTTGCAAAGGAAGGAGAAGAAATTTCGGTGGACAGAAGAATGGGAGAAAAGCTTCCAACAATTGGAGTAGTTGTTAACCAATGCTCCAATCCTGAAGATTGCAGATCCAAATGTGGATTTCATGGTTTGTACCGATGCATGAAAGGAATGACTGGGAGGAGTCCTCAGTCAAAATGGATTCGTAATTTGTTATGAATCCAGAAAGTTGAAAGATTACGAAAGGAACTATGAAACTCATGATTTAGAGTTGGCAGCCATCGTTTACACTCTAAATAAATGGAGGCATTACCTCATGGGAAGGAGGTTTGAACTGAGAACAGACCACAACGGTCTGAAATATTTGTTTGATCAGCCAACCTTGAATGTTAGGCAGAGTAGGTGATTGGAGTTTCTTTGTGAGTACGGTTTTGATATCAAGCATATCAAAGGGAAGGAGAATAAAGTGGTTGATGCACTCAGCAGGAGAGTACAAGAATCACATGCTATGGCCATTAGCATGTACATAACTGATATTAAAAGAATAATTTTGGAAGCTGGAAATGCAGATTTTCAGTACAATGATTTGGTAGAAAAACTACAGCAAGGTGAGATGCCACAGAAAGTGGAAAATTATAAATTGGAAACTGACAGAAAACTTTTGTACAAGAACATAATTTATGTACCTAATTTCCAAGACTTGAAACTTATGATTTTGAATGAAATGCATAATGTGCCTTATGCAGGGCACCCTAGATATCATAAAATTATGGTAGAAGTCAAGAGACATTACGTTTGTCCAGGTATGAAGAAAGATATTGTTGAACACATCGCCAGATGTATGGAGTGCCAAAAGGTTAAGCTGAGCACAGGCACACAGCAGGGTTGTTGCAACCTTTAACCATTCCTGAGTGGAAGTGGGAAGTGGTGATAATGGATTTCATCATAGGATTGTCCAGAACAGGAAAGCAGTGTGATTCAATCATGGTGGTGATGGACAAGCTTACGAAAGATGCACATTTTATTCTGCTAAAGACTACTCACAAGGAAGCTAATGTTGCTGATATTTTTATGAGGGAAATAGCATGATTTCATGGTATTCCCAAGACAATTGTGTCTGACAGGGACCCAAAACTTACCTCCAAGTTATGGAAGGGGTTATTCAAATGATTTGGAATGAATCTAAACTTCAGCACGGCCTATCATCCTGAGTCTGACGGGCAGACTGAGAGGGTGAACAGAGTAATAGAAGACATGCTAAGGATGTATGTGATGGAAAAACCAGCGAAATGTGAAGACTACCTACATTTGGTATAATTCGCCTACAACAATGGGTATCAAGCATCATTGAATATGAGCCCATTTGAAGCACTTTATGGAAGAAAGTGCAATACTCCAATAAGTTGGGATAATCCAGCTAATAGGGAAGTAGTTGGGCCAAAGTTGTGCAAGGAAATGGAAGAGAAAACGCTGAAAATTAAGAAAAATTTAAAGGTTGACCAAGACAGGCAGAAACATTATGCTGATAAAAATAGAACCCACAAAGAGTTTAAAGTGGGCAATCATGTTTTTCTAAAAGTGAAATCCAATAGAAGTTCCCTAAAGCTCAAAAATTGAGCCAAGTTGGCAGCCAAATTTTGTGGGCCATTTGAAATCCTATAAAGGATTGGGCCAGTTTCATATATGCTTGCATTACCTGCATCCATGACTGTACATAATGTGTTTCATGTTTCATTTCTTAATAAATATATACCTGATGATAATCATGTAATCGATTGGAATGTGATTTAGGTGGAGCTAGAAGGTGTCCTGCAAGTGCATCATGTGCGCATATTGGAATGGAAAAGAAAACATCTCCAGAATTGAGCCATAGGGCTTGTAAAGGTCCAGTGGACCTCGTATGGTCCTAAGGATGTGACATGGGAGCATGAAGATGCTATGCGGGCAGAATACCTGCATCTTTTTGAAGATTTTGAAAATCTTGTTGATGTTGTGTAAAGAGTTGCACTGAGGATAGTTAAAAAATAAGGGGAGGGGATTGTAATACCCCAAGGACGTACCCCAGTTATATTATGAATTGTAATCATGTTTATGAATTGTAATCATGTTTTGTAGGTTGGTGAGCCGAGTATTTATAAGTTGGTGGGCTTATGTGTTTATTAGGCCGAAGAGCCTAAGTGTTATAGGCCAGGAGCCTATTTTTGTATATGCAATTATGCAGAACATTAATAAAGATTAAACATCATTGCATGCAGACCGATCAAGAAGAAAGGGTGATGGGGGACTAAGATTCCACAAGGTGGGTAAGGGAAAGGGGGATGAAAGGTTGGAAAGAGGGGCTAAGCTTAGGGGTTTAAGTCCTTGGGAATAATAATTTATTATTATTCCAAAGTGGTGTGAATGGTATACTTTTATCCTAAGTTCCTGGAAAAGGGAACATGTACTTGATGGAGTGCATGCAGCTTCATGGGCGACGTGTGTCAGCCCAGGCACATGCAATTTAACCCAATAATTGAGTCATGATGGGAGTTCGTTCTCCATTCAGGCATCCACTATCTATCATGTTGTGCATCTGTGTCTGATCTCTGCATACCCTCATGCATCTCTGAAACCAGAAAACTATAATGTTTTCCTGAGAAGTAGACGTATCTACCATCTGAACCATTTGAGTCTATGTTCGACCTCTTCGTTGAATCCTTGTCACGCACCCTGAAACCAGTGGAAAATCTGTGGATTGAGCTATGTCACCTATGTATCATGTGAGCCCAGTATATCTGCCCTTTCAGACCCGATTCCATACCCAAACTGTCTTTGGGTTGTTGCCTTCTATTTTTCCTGAGTGGAATTGTGTTGTTGTTATCCTCACCTTGCAAGAATTGGGATGAAACTGGTTGAATAAGTGGGTTTCCATCCCTGTGGTTGAAGAGGCAGGTTGTCAGGCATGTGAGCATCTCTCTCCAGGTGAGAGGTTCTATTGGGAAGTGGTTTTCTCCCAGAGAGAGTCCAACACTAGCTACGAAGCTCTGATAATTCCTGGTCAGGCCTATTGTTGAGGCCCAGAGAGGGATGTGAAGCACCGATGGACTGTGCTTGTGAAGCTGTATGCTCCCGGGTGGAATAGGCATGTGGAGAATGAGATTACATGAGTAGTAGGCATAAGAAGGCTCTTGGAGAGAATCCTTTCGGTTTCTCTATGAAGTTTTCCTGTAACCTTAGGCTAGTCAAGGATTCCCTTGCTCGGGGTGGAGCTTAGTCCCAGCTCGGGGGTGACCCACTGCTAAGCATGATGAGCAACGTGTTCTATTGTTGGGAGGTTCATGGAAGGTCTTCACGTAGTTGGTGGAGTTACTACAGTTTCAATGATAAGTATCATTATGTGTTTAATTTCAATTAAAATGCATGTCTGTGATGCTTGTAATATTATCATGTATTATGTTGCAAGTGGAATTATTGTTAATTCTAATTAATTATGTATGTTAGTGGTAATTATGTGTTTACTCTGTGTTAATTCATTTAACTTCATTTAAATGCATACTTTATAAGTGTTATTCCATATAGTAGTGTTGCCTGGTAGTGGGGTTGATGGTCGGGGACATTACAGGTCCTAGTGATTTCCATACCCATTTCTCATCCTACATTCCTCGATTCATCGCATCAACCCTTGTTCTAGTTCCTTTGTGCATAATAGTTGTTATTTTAAGTCCTTCATTGAATTTCTCGACTGATATTTTATGTACATTCTGATTTGGATTCTAGTTATAGTTCCCTCCTTCCTGCCACTTCTCCAATAGTTGAGGACAGTCTTTTGTCGCATGATCCATTGCTCTACAGTATGTGCAGGTTGTAAATAGATTCAGTAATTCACAAGCTAAGTGTCCTAATTGATTAAAATTGTAACATATTATTGGTCCTCTACCTCCTTTGCCAAAATTTCCTCGAATTCCTGGATCAAAAATTCTCTAACTATTATACTCTGGACCACCTCCTTCTGTCAAAGTGTTCTCCTCTTGAATCCTATACATATTTGAAGTGTTCTTTCTCATAAAATCGAATGCGTAGCAATCCTTCTCTTCATTCCCAACTAAATTTAAAAAGTTGCAAAATAAGTTCCTTGGTCTACTCTAGTATTTATACAATAATTGACACTCATTCAAATGATGTCCTCATTTCTTACATTTTTCACAATATCCCCCTCATGGTAAGGGATTTGATTCTTCAGTCTCCAAATACTGCATGAATGTTGGGCATTCGTCCTTATGGTGGCCTTCGGTCCTACACTTGGTACACCAAACTTGTTCTTATTTCCCCTTCCCTTTTGTAAGTTGTTCTAGTTGAATTGTCAAGGAAGCTAATTGTGTTTGGACTTGTGCCATCCCTCCATTGTCTCCTACAGGGGATGCATCCAATTTCATTACAATATCTAATGCTTCAGGCTGCGACGTAACCTTCTATTGAATCAATGGCATGTGAATGTGTGGTAGAAGTCTTGCAATAAACCATTCTTGGTGTTGTTGATCAGGGATCTGGAATGTCATTCTACCCATCAAATCCTTAAAACATTGGTCATAATCCCAAACTGATTCAATCTGCACTTGTTTGATCTCCTTCAACTCTATAATGTACTATGTATCAGACTTTGTCTTCTTGAACTCTTTCAATAATGCTTTTCTAATTTCTACTAAAGTCCTTTCTTGTCTTGTAGTTGTGGTACTTTGTAGTTTCATGTACCAGACTAGTGCACGGCCTCTAAATGTGATTTTCAACTACGCAATTTTTACAGCCTCATCTAGGAAATTATTTGTTGTCCAAATTGTCTCACATATGAATAGATATTTCTCTGGGTCCTTCAACCCAACTCCCTGGAACTCAAGAAGTCTCAGGGTGTTGTCTACCCCTGCCATGTTGGTTTGTGTAGTACCTCTCCTTGGAAATGTTGGTTGACTCTGACTCTACGCACTGCTTCCACTTTTTTTATAACTACTACTTTGTCCTCCCTTGTTGACTATAAGTTCTTTCAACAAATCTTTGAATGTGATTTCAGATCTAGGTGATGCACACAGAGTCGTGGAGTCGACACAAGATCTATTCTTAGTAGGAATTGACGGTTCTTCTATTATATAAATACAATGAGAATTATCTTCCTCTCCTTTTATGTATGGGATTTCTATGATCTGGACGATTGTGCAAGGTTCTCTTCCCCCAGTCGCATTGTGCATCTCTCCTTTCTCAGCCCCAATATTTTTTCTCTTATACCTTCTTCCATTATGCAGTATTCCAAACTCATCCTCCTCTTCTGATACAACTTCTTCTTTTATCTGCATCCTCGGTCCCTCCCTTCTTTATTCATTTCTTTCTTCATGCTCACCTACCTTTAGATTATCCTCTTGTCGTCCCTTAGTTCCCATATGTGTGTGGATCCCATTAGAAATCAAACTCCATTGTCATCATGCACTTGTAGCATAATAACATATTTATCCATGTACTCAATGATTCCATGAACCTTCTATGCGAACCTTTGAAGAAATCCCTCTCTCTAACATTGTATGATTGGGTACAATCCTCTGAAAATTCTGTGATATAACCTCCAAATATATTGTCCAACCAGAAATCAACTGCGCAAGAAGTTGTATTACTTACAGACTTCAACTACCTTACCAACTCAGGAGTCCAATTCCTCGGTGTTGCATTCCGGTACCTTCCAGTATTCTCCACTAATATTTCTAACCACTCAGTCAATATAATCGAAAATTCACTAAACAAAATCTCATGCATCTCAATGTACACATACCTTTGCATCCATTTCTCATCGCTCATATGAGGGTTTATATTCTCTTTTCGATCAAATTCTCATTCCTTCCCTTCTATCCATTCTGATATCTCTTTCTTATTCAACCTCCAAAAACATTTCTCAATCACAAATTTTGAGTCCTGGTAACGGAACCATTTGTTTGCACATTGTGGTAAGACCCTATGTTCAAGTTATCTTAACCAAAAAAACCCTTCAGATATCGTCCCTTTCCACATCACCTGCATGCAACTGAAGTCTCACCTAAGGCATCTATTGGGGCTACAGGAACCAAGTTTCTACAGTAATTAGGGGATGGGAGGGGATCATCTTATTCATTATTATTTATCTAGTATGTGTGCATTATCCTGTGTTTTTTATTCCTTGGTTACTTAGTGAATTTAGTTATATAGCACCATTATATGGCAGATTGCAACATAAAAAAAATCACTGTAACATTCATAACTATAGTGCAGTGATCATATAACAACCATATCTAGTATAACATGCATAAACACATTATTCATCGATGATCACATGAAAATACAAGAAAACACGATAATTAACATGGTTCACCCAACTTTGGGCTACATCCACAATGGTTGGATTCTTTATTATGCTTTCTATAATAATTTTAGGCTTTCAAACTGTGCTTACAATATATATATCATGATATATTTCTCTCCATATTTCCTATCCACTCTACAGTTCAAGCCTCTCTCTGTAACTATCCCTAAACCTTTAGACATATACTCACTATCATCCTTATTCTCTTCTCTCCATCTCTTCGCAAACCCATTTTCTACCTGACCCATTACATATTCATACATGAATTCTAGGGATCAAAACCCTAATTTATTTATCCATGAGGATATTGGTGGCCACCCACCTTATCCAACTGGCTCAAAACAATTTTTTGGCAACTTGTTATTTTTAGTTGTTTTTCGGTTCCTAAGCTTTCGGGTCTAATTTGAGGGCCCAAACGATGATTTTTCGCGATCAGGAACCTCAACGGTGGCCAAAGAATTTGATTGATCCCCCTAAATTAATCTCCTCATCAAAACCTTTCCAACGAGCTATCGTGCTCCCTAAACGAAGATTGTATGCAAAAGTTATGACCTCGGGAAGTTGATGTACTAACTTACCCCAACAAGGCCCACATGACTTTTGGCACTTCATCTCCTAGGGTTAGGTTTTTAGATGTCTAGGGTTTTGGCATTCATGTTTATTGTAAAATTTCCTTCAAAGCCTCATTGTACTCATCTTCTTGCGAATGAGCGTAGCCATCACATATCTTCTTAGAGATAAGCTGCCACCATTCTAGCAAGTTTGTTTTCAATTTGCATTTTACAATTTTTTAGCATATTTCTTATTTAATAGAAGCCATTTTTTACTATATCTCTGTTATTTTTCACTATGTATCTATGTTAATATTATAAATCTTTGTTTTCATTTCATTCCTCTCATAAATTTTGATCATTGCTTAATCCAAAAATCCAATTACAACTCATTCTGACTCATTACAAATCATGTTGACTCTTTGTTCGGACATGCTTTTCATGCTTTTTCATCTGCATGTTGTTTTTTTCCTTCTCGACTATTGTTATTCCTTATTTTGTGCATCTTTCTGCTATTTCATGATGAACTATTGTCCTTCCTTTTTGCCCACTTTATCCTCCTGCTTTATCCTCTTGCTTTATTATCTTGCTTTATCTTTCTTCCTCTCACTGCCAAGTATGCTTTCA
The DNA here is from genome assembly GCA_009831015.1 of Picea engelmannii. NCBI lineage: Eukaryota > Viridiplantae > Streptophyta > Pinopsida > Pinales > Pinaceae > Picea > Picea engelmannii. The sequence continues at coordinate 1,044,395 of ML779995.1, forward strand.
TTGCGCACTTCAATCCTATATGTTCCCTTGATGTGCACTCTTCTCCTACCTTTTATTCTTTCTCCTAATGCTACGCACGGCCTCCATACTTGGGATTTTCCTCAAAAATTTATCCAAAATTTCATGTCCAACAGTTGAGATAGTTGCATAAGATAGGTCCATTTGGATACTACTCCCCAAAGTTTCGACCCGTTTTCTAGATAATAACATTACCCAAGCATCGAGACAAACTATAACTACAACATCCATTAAGATATATAGATTATAATATGCAACTAATATAACCTTCAAATCCTTAATTAGACCACAAAAGTTGATTTCTCTTGATTCAATACCACAGACATTCTTGTATGGTCTTGTGGTCTTCAAACCTAATTGGTTCATGACCTTTAAAGACATCACATTGGTATAATCCTAGAAATATAACATACAATTATGTAGAAGAAGGTTATTCACTATCAAGGTGATAAAGAAAGGTTCATTGCCTCCATTGTTTCTATCACCATTAATGGTTTTCAATACAACAGTAGGGTCCTCAGGTTCATCCTCAATACTTAAAAATATTTGTACTTTGTCCATCTGTGAGGGTATATTGATTAATTCAATGATAAGAACATGAACTATGAATTTTTCCAAAACATTTATCACATAAACATTTAGGTGTGCATCACCATTATTATGTAATGTTGATGGAGGAGAGGGATTGGTATCCAAAGGTAAAGGGCATATTGTACACTTCCTTGTAGGAGGTTGAGAGTCATTAGAGTGTGAAGCTTTGGGTGCTTTATTTATTCTAGTGTATTGACAATACTTCTCTTTCCTAAAATTATTCTTAGACACTTCATCCATGGCATTCAACATTTCCATCCTAGCTATCCTAGTGGCATCCCTACTCTTTTCCTTGATTAGTTTCAATTTCTCACTAGTGATAATATAATTTTCACCAGCTATGTTAGGGATGGGATCCAAATATTCAACTAAACTGATGTGTTCATAATTATTAGGATATTCACCTTCCTCTCAACCTTGATTTCTAGGGAAATATCATTCCTTGTGTGACTCATTGCAAGGAAAATACCAATGGATTCCTGCTTGTTTGACCATATCATAAGGGTCAAGGATATTGGGAACTCTTTGTTTCGAGGGAGGTATATTTCTATTCCATCCTTGTTTTCCTCTAGGTTATCAATTGTTATTGTTTTGAGGTCTAAAAGGAAAACTTTGATCCCTTTCCAAGATATTTGTCCTATATAGGATAGTAACTTGAGTTTGCAAGATTTCAATTGTCATTTGGTCAATTTTTGTATTTAGATCCAACACAGAATTAGGAACATGATCAACATTGTTCATAGTCCTAGATTTGGTCTCATCCTTAGCACAAGGTGCATTAAAGCTTTCTACATTGGAAGCCATCATGTTTTCTTCAATTTTATCAGCCCATTCTAAGATTCTTCAAGGTGTTTTGGGGACCTATCTCTTAACATGAAACCAAATTTTCCACCAAAGGAATTGGTATATTGTAAAAGGATGGCACCATCTCTTCACTTAAGGTCATCAGGTATTCGTTCTACCAATTTTCCAAACCTTTGGTTAAAATATCTTATATTTTAATTATCCTTCCTCTTAATCTCATGGAATTGGGTTAGCAATAATATACAATATTTTCTTATGTCTCATCTTTTCACAAAATCATCGTGCAAATTAAAAGAATTTTGAGGTAAAAATGGACCTCAAAACAAAAAATGTACTATCAAAATCAACTTTACAATAACCAATCACATTTTAGAGGATTACATCATCCTCAATGGTTGAGTTGGTATTTCTTGAGTTAAATATGTTTATTTATCATATTCTAAATGGTGGATGGCAACCCATAGTTAATCTTGGTAGTGTTGCAAGTAAAATACTCATAATGAGAAAAGTACTCATAAGTTACTTTTGAATATAACATAAATATATTCATAAAGTGAACTATTTTTAAAGTAAAGTACCTTTGAATATTTAAAAAATAAAGTACCAATTATAAATTCCAAATTCTAAAAAATGAATACCTAGATTCTCACATATTATTCATAATTTATATTGTAAATTATATATATATATATATATATATATATATATATGAAAAAACATTATAATAATAATAATAATAATCTATTTTTAAGGTCACAGCGAAGCCAGCACACCAATTTGGTGTATGAGACCCCCTTGTTTGTGGGACAAGGGACCCCCCTCCACCCAGCGATTTGACTGGTAAAGTCTATGAAGGTATACATACCCTACCCCCCTCTGGATTTGAACCTGTGACATCTTAAGAGGAAACACATATTCTTAACCATTAGACCCTAAGTCATTACATAAATATATAAAGTAGGTGGTATTTCCATGTACTCCATATATTAATTTAACTAATATATAGAGTAAAACTAATATATGGAGTATGTGGTGGTCCACATACTCCATATATTAGTTAAATTAATATATGAACACTTCATATATTAGTTAAACTAATATGGTTCACATGCTCCATTAGTTAAACTAATATATGAAATAAATTAATTAAATTAATGTATGAATATAGATCATATATTAATTTAATTAATATATGGAATACATGGTTTCATCGTAATCCATGTATTAATTAAATTAATATATGAAGTACCTATTGAGAACCCGAATATATTATTTTAACTAATATATGGATTATATGGTATTACCATGTACTCCACATATTAGTTAAATTAATATATGGGTACTCTATATACTAATTTAACTAATATATGGATATTCATAATTTAATTTAATCAATTTATCTCAAATATTAATTTAACTAATGTATGAAGTACATGGTTATGTATGGAGTATGTGAAACCACGTAATCTATACATACATTAGTTAAACTAATATATATGAGATATATTAATTAAATTGATATATAAATATCTATATATTAATTTAACAAATATATGGAATACGTAGAATATGCACTCCATACATTAATTGAATTAATATATGGATAAATAGTTTATTAGTTCCTGAATTTTCGGGGTCAATTTGAGCTAAAAATAGTAACTTTCCAAAAAATTGTTTTGCGCCAATTAGACAAGGTGTGTGGTCACCGAGATTCTCCTAAATTACCTACACTATATGTGAAAAACTAGGTTAAATGTGTCAATTGATCATCTATTATGCCTAATGCAAGACAAATCTATAAATTAAAGAACTCTCATTGAAATCAAAATTAAAGTAAAAAATAAATCTATATACTAACACTGGCGAGAATAAAAAAATAAATAAACTAATTCATTCTGCAATAATATCCTTAATTCAAGTTACTATAGGTTGAAATCAATAATTGTTGTAATCGTATGCTACAAATTGTCTTCATTTATGTAAATGTCAATTTCTATAGCTCATCCTCCGCTTAGATTTTTGTTCAATTATAATTATGTTATGAATATTAACTTGTAGATTTAATCATAAAACAACAAATTGAACTTGAAAATTGAAATAATTGCAAATTTGTTTATAGTTAATACACATTCATTCTTGAATTGTAATCTACTGAAACAAAAAATGTTGTATTTGCATGTTACAATTATATGCCTTAACTTATTGTTTAATTTTTCTTGTAAGGTTGAATATTAACTGTAAATTATGAAATATAAAAAATAGCACATGGGAATAAAAAGAGAACAATAGAAATGAAATGAATTAAAATACATCTATTTTAATAGGTCATGGATCTCTCTTTCTATGCAATGAAGGGGCACCCTTCCTTGATGCATATGAAGGAGATCTACATTCCCTTATTAAATTGTAAATTATGTTAATAAAATGTAATAGAAATAAATTACATTAAACTAAAAATAAAAAATAATTGAAATGGAAATGGGAGAGAATTTTATTATTATCAAGAATATCTTCAATACAATATTCCTTGAATGATCTTCAACTCTAGCTTTCTCCTCTCCAAGCATTCTCCTAAAAACACACTAAGTATTCTTCTTTTATAGAGAGACTAATACAACATACTCCATAATACTCCATAATTACTTGGAGTAAACATAGGATCTAAGAGTGGAAGTAGGATCTAGTTCCATTTTGGTTGGAAAGAATCCCAACTAAAATAGAACTACATGACCAATATAAGGAATGAAAGTAGGATTTAGTTCCACATTACTTGGAAAGAATCTCAACTTAATATAACTACACTGTATAACAAAAATATATGTACAAACACGTTTACACTCTCAAATCTAATTAGTTGATATCTAATCCCAACTAATAATATTCATAGCCTACCAATATTAATTGGAATAAAATTCCAACTAATATAATTGTTTTATGATTTATTTATGAGACAACTGTAGCAATATTTATTTTACCAATCATTGTCACCATATGGTTCTAGCTGCCAAAATGCATTCATGACACCTTTGAGTTGTTGGAGTAACCACACAAAATCGACATCATCTTTAAACTGCTAGATATGGATTTTATGGTGCTATGTTGGAGGTTGTGTTGACAAGTACAAAATCTTTAGACAACTTGAAGCATATACCATTAGATAGATCATAAATATACTTTAGGTTTTTCTTAAGTTATCAAAAATCAAGAAAATATTCACAAAGCAATCTTCATTTACCTTAGTTTCTCCCGATCGAACAAACCATGTACAAATGTGGAATAAAATGGTAATGGAGGGTTATTTTGTTAAAAAGGGTGAATAAAAAGGTAGATAAGAGGGTTAATTAACAGTCAAAATGATTTCAAAATGGAGGCCCATCAAAGGGTAACCCATGGTTGAAAATTCATTGGAGTTATTCTTGGAATACTATTGAAAAGAGTTATTATCACAGGGTAATTTGAAGGAACTCTCCTTTTATAGAATTTTGAAGGACCAACATACCTATGAAAAAATCTTTGGTTAGAACATCCAACTCTTGGGTTCTCTTTTTGTGAAGTCACTAGATGAACACACTAAGATAATATTTAATGTATACTCATCAGTGAGAGTTGAATTATAGACATTGGATTTCCAAGGAGAAGGACTCAATTCTCCCCAGTAATAGTGCCAAAATGTTACCACAAAATCTAGCACCTTAGTACAAATCCTTCATGAGTCACCAAGACTAGTGGAACATTGAAAGAAGCCACCATTGTCACCTAGGAAACAACTTCCCTCGTTTTAGTGAAGGATAAATCCAACACAAGGGAGGATTCCCTAGTATCTTCAAGGACTCATAAGGCAAACACAATCAAGTATAAGGCCTCATATGTAGCTACCCAATTTTACCACCAATTATACTTAGCAAGTTATGGATTAGGTGGTTATTCAAGGTAAAGTTTATATTTTGGTTTGATATGATTTAAGGTTGATTTAGGGAGGTTTATCAAGTTATTATTCAATGAAAAACAATCCCCAAACAAGACAAATATGAAAATTATTTATGGTTTTTATAAAATTTGTATAAAAGATAGCCTTGTGGGTTAGCTTGAGTGGTTGAGCATTGTGAATTACAAGTAGTAGGTCACAGGGTCAAGTCCCTGGGATGGATACCTCTATAAATAGTATTGGTCCTCACTTGATGTCCTCGTTGGGTTAGGTTGCAAAAAATGCAACCAACCAATTTACCTATTGTACCATATTTGAAATGAGGGGAAGTACCTAGAGGGTTTGCTGAGATGTTATTCCATAGAAAAAAAACTTGTATAAAAGATAACTAAATTTCAGCATAAGGCAAGTTATAACAAATTTACAATTCAACCCCTTAAATAGATTATAAACAAGTAAAAATAGGGCTAAAAAAATGGATAAAACTAGGGTTTAAGTAACTTATAAATTTTGAAAATTTAAGAGCATATAACATCTAATAAAACCAATACTTCTAGCCCTAAAATTGTTGTAATACAAACCAACTATGATGATTTTCTAAGAAAGGTGATTTTAGGTCAATCACATGAAATAAAACCCTAAAATTTTAGGTCAAAAAATATGGAAGAAAATCGTAGACACCTAGGGTTTTTTATGGCTAAAAATTAAATATAAGATAAAAATTAAAAAAATAAACCTATATTTACCCTAAAACAAAGACAAAAATTCAAGTTTTGAATTTTTGGTTGACTAGATGGGGGAATACTAGTACCTATTATATTTTTGGGGGGCATATGGGGTTAATCAAGGACTCCCTTGAGGAGATGTTGGTAGATCTAGGGTGACACATAGGGTTGTTGATCCAGATTATTTTTTAGGAAGGATATGAAGGAATAAATATAACAAAGAAATACACAGAGATATGGAAAGGAATGCAGTAATACAGTAAAGCTCAGATTCTATTAAAGACTATTTGAAATACAAACAATTTTAAAAACAAAAAACACACAAGCTAGCTTGAATGGTGGTAGCTTATCTCTAAGAAGAGATGTTTTGGATATGCGCATTCACAAGAAGTTGATTACCATGAGGCTCTAAAGGAATTTTTAACATAAAGAATAAATGAAAAAACCCTAAACATAAAAAAAATGTAACCCTAGGAGATGAAGCACCAAAAGTCATGTGGGCCCCGATAGGGTAAGTTGGTACATCAACTTCTTGAGGTTGTAACATTTTCATACGATCTTCGTTTTAGGAAGACGATATCTCATTGGAAATAACTATTAGAGGACTACACATGTTTTGATCACACCCTGGCTAAAGCCTATAATGTGATAATGTTGCACCCAAAAAAAATTGTTTAGGGCTTCAAAACAGCTCCATAAGTCTAGGACCCAAAAAACTGTAGAAAAAATGCCAAAATGGAAACTAGTCTTTGAGCTAGTGGAATAGGTGGGTTGCCACCAATATCCACCTAAATCATTTTTCCATGAAAAACCCTAGAAGATACTCCTAGTGCCTCACAAAAAATCAAAAGGATTCAAGCGAAAATACTCCACTAGTAATCTTCCAAGAGCTTTGAAAAGATGGATGTGTTTAATAAAAATATGAATAGAATTCATAACCACCGCTAGATAAGTAGAATTAAACTTATAATCATTTATAAACAAAATCCGAAAGAGAAAGTGAGACCACTTGCTCTAGAAATATTTCAATCTTCAAAACCCTATCAATGAACATCCATAAAGAAGTAAATCCATCCACAATACAATCTCCATAAGAAGTCGCTCTGACTATCCATCCATAGTGATTTTAGAGAAGAGAAATAGTAGTAGTTCTCAACGAGTAGAAATTGTTTACAAGTGATAATTGATTCTCTTATTTATATGAGATATCAATCACCCTTGTCACCAAGAAAAATCCCTAAGAACGTAAAATAATTCCTTTATCTCTTACAAACCCTAGAGATAAGGATACAACACATAAAATATCCATGATACAAGAGTAGATAGGTCACAAAGACCCCCAATGATGCCTCCAAAATGAATTAAATATGTTCTAATTCCAAATCATCCATCATAAATTCATTTTATAGGCCACATGTGTGGCATGAATGACCTCAACAAGTGGATGACTCACTCCAGTGTGATGTGTAGGGGACTTAAAAGGTGAAACATTCCCTCCTAGAGGTGTAATGTTTCATCTCTAAGTGACATATCATCTCCCCAAAAGGTGTGATGTCTCATCAAATGTGCCAAATCATCAAGAAAAGGTGAAGAATCCCATCATCAAGGTGTCATGTCATCTCCAATGGGTGCTAAGACGTCTCAAAAAGGGTGTCATGTCCTCATAAGGATCAACGTCCTCTAAATAATGTGAAATGACCTCTGAAAGATGGTGGGACATCCCCCATCAAATGTGAAAGTGGTCCCTCAACGTCAACCAAAGGACCAAGGCCCAATCCAAGTGAATAGCCATGTAAAGTACATCTTCCAAGGAGGGGATTATGTGGTCAAATGTGTCCATAAAACCTAGAGGCATGTACACATGTCAAATGGAACTTAGAAAGTGAGTCATGTCAATGTAAAAGCCATTAAATATATCACATTAAGTATCCTCTTCAAACTTCACACTAGCTCATAAACTTATACAATTTTCCAAGTTTAGGTATGGGAGGATCATCATTAACCCCTATTAGGTGTGCCAGTACCCAGGAAAAGGATTATATAACAAGAAACCCATCAATGAGTATGTGTAATGGAATATGGTATGGTTTGGGGTTTACTTTAATAGTGGTGGCATAGTCATTTGAGGTTATGTATGATATTCATCCTCATGAGCACCTTTGTATGAGGGAGTGATTAGGCAATGAGTTGCACTTTCCTCAACATTGTGTCTTTAGAAACCCCTATTTGTTTTTTTCTTTATTCATTCAACATTTTTTGGATTTTGAATTTCATTTGCTAAGTCCTTTATAGGTATGCATTTATTGCATAGGACTTGGGGCAATGGCCTCTTAATGAGGGGGTAGAGATCATGCTTCTTTATTTTTTCTCGGTTCTTGACTTTGTTTTTCTTTCTTCTTTACATTTTGAGTTTTAGAATTCTCTCTTTCTATATGTATTTTTATATCAAGTTGCATCAATCTCGAACATTTTGTCTCCTTCTCATGGGATTATGAAGCATGAACCTTTATGGGTGACACATGATAACCAACCCAAAAGAAGGAATAATGAATGGGAAAGATAGAGCATGTTATGTATGGATTTGGATATGGACATGTTACCCCTGTAAAGCCCCCCCAATAGTACAACTCTTCCCAAAATTGATAACACTTGACTAGGAGATGATGATAACCACCAAGGTGAAATAAGGAAAAAATTCATTAGAGAAAAATTGCTCAAAAAATGGGCATTACAATAAAAATCATGCTTATTGAGTTGGAAATTCAATAACCAATAGAATTTCAAAAAATTGAGTCAACGATGACCGTTGAGTTGGACATATAAAGTCAAGGATTATTATGTGCCATGTTTCTATTTGAAAATATTTAACCATATATGAAGCTCAACTTAGTTAAGATCTTGGTGAGATCATTTCGAGATATGTTCAATATCTTTGAAATAATCAATATGGAATATTTTATATTATTAATAATTTAATTATTTATTGTATGTATCTATTGTCATTTATTTATTATATTTCCATTATTATTATATATCAACAATAATGTATATGTCCTTTCTTATTAATAATGCATTGATATTATTATATTATTATATAATAATATTATATTATATAGTTATTAAGTTGTAATATTATATAATATTTAATTAGTAGTTATAAAGTTGTAATATACTTTTGGGGAAACAAGAGTGGGAGGTGTCATTCTCAACCCCAAGGGAACCATCGAAACTTCCTATGAATGGAGTCTTGGCATATTGTCTAATAATAGGGTAGAGGTTTATTCTCTATTCTTGGGTCTCACGGTCATCATGAGTTTGCAGATTAAGTAGATCAAATTATTAGGGCATTCTCAAGTGATCATCAAGCATATGGTTTCACGGACCTCTATCGTTGACATTCACCTTATTTCCATTATAGACAGGATCATAATGTTTTGCAAAAAAATTGAAACAATGGAGTGGTTTCACATACTTCGTGAACACAATGGCTTAGTCGATGGAAGGGTTAATCGAACTTCTCAACATCAAGCAGGTTCCATTTGAAATGACCAGTCCATCCCATGACCTCATGGACAACATCACTCTCGGGACAAGTAGAATCCAAAGGATCGGCCCTACATGAGCCTGTCTACATCAATATTTATTCCAATCTCATGTTAGATTATCAATGTTGTCTCTCAGCATAGTATATGTACTTTCTTTGTTCTCTCTAGTAGTTGTATTTTTTAGGTTACTTATGGATAGTTGGAAAGGAAATCTCCTTTGGTATATGTATTTATTGAAATTTTTTAGGTTTTGGACAGTCATAATGATGATGCATGTATGAAGGGTGGTCAAATTGACATCTTTTTAGCACCCATCCAATATTTTTGAACAACTTTTTTCCCATTTCCATTTCCACATTAATAAACTTTCCATCCAAAATGATGCATTTTTTGTCAAGTTATAATCACTCACGCAACATGCCATTTCAATACTTGTTCTTATGCATTTTTCAGGATATTATCACCTTTTGTGCTAACAATGTTTTACAGGAACAAAGCTACATAGGTACCTTCCCACTATGAGAGCTACAATCCATGTTCAAGTGTAGTTGTTGCAACTTTGGTCGTTGTTAGAACTCCCAGTGCTACAACTATGGTCGTTTTTGCAACTCCTTATGCTGCAAATCCCAGTGTTACAACTCTCAATGTTGCGACTCTCACAGTGTTGCAACTCTGACTACATGATTCTTGTTTCAACTATGTATCTTCCATAACAACTCATCATTCAACCATACAGTTGTCACTAGGGGTCGGCCATTCAACTGAGAACCACTCAAGAACATGAAAAGGGAAATTGGGCACCAAATAGGACTGGACAACTCAGCCACCACTTGTCCTGGCCAATTTAGTTAGCACGGACCTGATTGTTTCCCTCTTTTGGAAAATACAATCTAACAAGATGAGACAACCTAATTCTCATGGTTTTCCGTTGATTTTCTTGGCTCATTTAGGAAGAACTAATTTTGTATAAATAGTCTCGTTCTCTTTGAGCCGAGTGATAGAGGAAAAGAAACAAAAAGTTTGTAAACCAGAGTTGTATTGATCTACAAATTTTCGTTTAATAAAATTTATATTCCATTCCTCTTCAATTGATGGTGCATTAAGCATTCGAGTGTCTACTTCATTCTTAGACTAGTACCTCATCTAAGGAGATAGGGCCCCCTCCTTAGCTCGATATTATTTGTATCTTCTATACTTTGTAGAAGTATTCATAGTATCTTTTACATATTTTCATTTATTTCCAGCAATTCCTTCATTGAAATCTTGTTGTAATTCTAGTGTTCTCCATTATTGTAGTTTTGGATTGTTGTAACTCAATGCTAACATTGTAGGGTATTGTTTCTTGATTCATGAGTGAATAGTTGTAGCATATTTTCCATATTTTCATTCATTTCCAGTCATTCCTCTATTAAACATTTGACTAATTGTTGTACATCAATGTTGACATTGCATGGTATCATTTTCTGATTGATTAATGTGTAGTTGTATCCTCTCTTCCATGTTCTCATTTATTTCTAGAAATTCCTCTATTAATATCGTGTTGCGACTCTGGAATTTTATTGTTGTTTCAACTATGTCACCTTCATTCCATTGAGATTGTAAACCTTGTCTTTTGGTTTGCTAATTTGTAGCAGTAGCATATTTTATTCATTTTCTATCATTTCCAGCAATTCCTTTATTTAACCTTGTCATAGATTTCCCTTGTTGCAATCCACGACTATTGTAACTTGTGTTGTTGTGATTCTTGTTGCTGCAACTCTAATTGTTGCAGATTTGGTTTCTACAACTCTCGCTACGACAACTCTACATCACAACATCTAGATTTCTAATTGACAATTGTGTGGTTTGCAAATAAAGATAGTTTGATTCTTTTATTTAAAATCATGGTGTCGATTGACTCCTAAGGTTCAAGGATTGGTACATGAGATATAAAATGGTTGTAAAAATAATCAAGGTCATATTAAATACTTGAGAAAGCCACCTTTACATTTCCTCCAAGTGTGATTTACTTTTCCTGCAAGTGTGATTTACTTTCCTACAAGTGTGATATACTTGTCCTTTAAGTGTGATTTACTTTCCTACAAAAGTGATTTACTTTCTCACAAGTGTGACATTTTCTTTTCTGCAAAGGTGTGTTTCTATTCCTACAAAGTGTGGAATTGATATAGTTTAATTCAGTGACTTGCTAAGGTATTTTTATATCCTTCCTTGCGACATTCATTTGAAATTACTACAAGTCATTAGAAATTACAACATTATACTTGCATATACAGTGCACGACAATTCGTAAGTTCAATATGACCTCGGACTAATAATTAAATGCACAATTGTTTAGTTGCTTACTGAATCAATTAGGAAGTAATTGAAAATTCCATCATTTTTGGCATCGATGTCAAGGATCTATCAAAAGTATAGTTTTTGGTTTTATATTGTTCATATTTTCATTACAGTGGATTGAGTGATATGATTTATTTTCAGCAATTTGTATATTGTTTTTCTATTGCTCATATTTTCATTAATGTAGATTGAGTGATATGATTTCTTTTGAGCAATTTGTAGAATGTTTTTCTATTGCTCATATTTTCAATAATGTAGATTGAGTGATATGATTTCTTTTGAGCAATTTGTAGAATGTTTTTCTAATCTTTTCTATGTATAGAGTTAGGGATAAACAAGGTATATTTATTAATTCATCCAAAAATTCTTGTAAAGATAATAGTGAAATTCACTCTCAAGAGGGAAAGGAGCCTAATTAGTCGAACTTTTTGTCACCTACAACAAGTTTTCTTTCTAAGAAGAAACTCGAGTCCTCCATTCAAGAATCCGAAACCGTATAGGGTTCTATGCACACAACAGTTCTAAATTTAGAAGATCTAATTAGTGAACAATACTACTCTGGGGAGTTCATCTTTCCTAAATCATGTTCAGAAGAAGAATACATCCCTTAGAGGACAATGTCTTACAAAATTGTCAAAGAAGAAACATCTTCCTTCGGATTTTCGATTAAAGGATCAAATGAGGATACCAAAATGAAGAATATCCCTCATTCATCCTTGCCAAATTTTCATGGTCTCTAAAGAATATCTTGACATAAGTTATGATTACATGTCATATGCCCATAAATTAAAACTCTTCCCTACCACACTCAAGAACATTGCATTACGTTGGTTCAATGGCCTTGGTAAGGACAATATCTGCACATGGGAATAGATGACACAAAATTTCCTAGAAAAGTACCAACATTATTGTAAGGATAAGGAAAGGAGGGAGGAAGTATTCAAAATGAAACAACAAGAAGATGAGAGAATTGAGGATTACGTTGAAAAATTCAACTATAATTTGCAAAGGGAAAGGCAAGGAGATTTGGCTCCCGAGACACGATGCATCTTATTCTTGAGAGGAATCTGAGACGATTGCATTGAACTTATCAACCTAATGGGAGGAGGATATTTATCTTAGTTAGACTATGATTTTATATCGGAACTTTGTCACAAATATTTCAGAGGTACCTCAAAAATGGGAAAAGTACCAAGGGATATATTGACAAGAATTAGCAAGACTATTGGAAGTGGAGTCACAACAGTAGAGACAGGGAACATGTTAGAGGACTTCAATACTAATATACTTAGTTCCTTGAGCTCCCATTTGGATACATTGTAAACAAAGAAGAAGAAGAAAGAAGAGGCAAAGTGATCTTTGGCCATATTTTTCCCAAAATGTAGAACAAAGCACCCATGGAAAATGCCCATTGGACCAAATTGAGGTTTTTGGAATATGCAGTGAGGACTATGCTACTTTCAACTTTCCATCCTTACCAAGACTAAAATTTGTCTATCAAAAATCTAAGGAATCGGAGAAACCATGTTTTGTCTCTCAGAAACGATGATGGCAACCCAGACCTCAAGGTATGGTTCAAGGCCATTCTCGGTATTTTAATTCACATTGGACTAACCCTTCCATGTAGTATAATTATTAACCATGGTGTCTCCCAACACAACAATGGGTGATCCCTCCTCATCCAAACTAGTTATGGCAACAGTGATGGATAAATCCCACTTTATGAGGCCCTCAACATCCCTTAATACATCCACCCATGCAACTTATTCCCCTTCCCCATATGCAGGAATCCACATTATCCCCTCCTCGACCAAAATTACCTGCACAACCCATCCCTAACCCTAATAATGGGAGGCAAGCCCAACCAGCACAAGATGTTAGACTTTCCAGCTACACTACCTATTCCATATCTTCCATGGACTACAATGATATCCATCTTCGATCATGAAAGACATTAAATAAGGACCAATGTCCTATTCATATTGAATATTTGAATGAGGATGTCTGGGATGAATAACTAGAACAAAAACAATCTCATGAATCTTTGAAATCTAATCATGCCCACCCTGAACTTCAAAACCCACCCTATATAGAAATATTAAACCTACAGAAACCTCTTATTTATCCAGAATTTGACTTCTTGGGAGAACTCAAGAATGTGTGTTTCATAATATCATCGTTCCAAGCCATCAAATATGTATCTATATACTTGAAAGTGGTATAGAAATGTTTTTTAAGGAAACCTGGTAGAAAAAGGAAGGATTCCCAAAATTTCCATCTTATGGGTAAACTGTCTGAATTAATGATGGGGGGAGTTCTAACATCCAAATAATCTGACCCTGGCAACCCGATAGTTAATGTTCAAATTAATAATACACTTATTAGAAACATATTAATTTACCTTGGTGTTTCCATCGACGTTATGACGTGTGATACCATGGAAGCATTAAGACTCACTAGCCTTAGGGAAACCCCAACCCTACTCCAAAATGCTGAAAAATCAACTGTCAAACCAGAGGGCATCTTAGAAGATGTAGTGATCTCAGTAAATTCATGGGAATATCCTACTGAATTTATGATCCTACAACCCAAAACATCTATGGGGGGTATCTTTTAATCTTGAAAATGCCTTGGTTGGCCACTATTGATTCTTACCTCGATTGTAGGTCAGGTAACATGACCATTTCACACAGGACCTCTACAAAGAAACTAACTATATATTCTCCTACCAACCCCAACATAGATTTTCAAACACCACTCTGGGCTGACTGAGAATATAGTGATGAAGAAGGAGAATATCATTAAGTCCTCTCTTTAGATCAGTATGTAGTCATCAAAGAGGAAATAGAGGATGATGAAATCAATGATTTCATAGCCTCTTCATCTTCCTCACTCAACCCACATGTTCTTCAGCATGTTATGCATCCAAAAATGCAAGTTTATCTTTCCTCAACAAGCATATCACCTGTAGAACACAAGTCCTCACCCGAAAATGATCAAGGGTCCATCACAGAAACGATAGTAATTATTCTTGGGAAAACATCAATCGAGGATTCATTGAACAACAAAAACATAAAATAATTAAAGTGCTACAAAACCACAGTGATGCCTTCACCTCGGATTACTCTGAAATGAAGGGAATCCATCATGACTTATGCACACACCATATATATATATATATATATATATATATATATATATATATATATATATATATATATATTGAAGGATCTTCACCCATCTTCTAGCCTCAGTGCTGAATGAATCAAGCACTGAAGGACATAGCTAAGGAAGAGATATAGAAATCGCTCATAGCCAACTTTATCTATCCAAAATCTGACAGCCAATGGGTCTCCCCTCTCGTCATGGTACCAAGGAAAATGGTAAATGGAGGATTTGTGTGGACTGTCGAGAACTCAACAAAGAAACACACAGGGACCATTTCCCACTCCCATTCATTGACCAGGTCCTAGATACATTACCAGGGAAGAAATACATTTCTTTCTCGATGGATTCAGTGGGTATAATAAAATCCAAATCGTGCCTAAGGATCACAACAAAACAATGTTACTTGTCCATGGGGGACATTTTCCTATCATGTTCTACCATTCATATTATGTATTTTCTCTTCCACCTTTAAAAGAGTTGTAATTGGTATATTCTTTGATTTAATTCATGATTGTGTGGAAATATATATGGATCAATTTACAACATATGGTAATGAATTTGATGAGGCATTGGCAAATTTAGAGAAAACATTGATAAGGTGTAAAGAATTGAATGTTTCCCTCAGTAATGAGAAATGTTCAAGGATGTTAACTAATGGCATCGTATTAGGGCACCACATCTCAACTAAAGGAATCCAAGTGGATCCAGCAAAAATAAAGGTAATATTAAACTTTCTGACTCCACATTCGCAAAAAGAGGTATAAATTTTCTTAGGATATGTTGGTTACTACCATCACTTTATTGAAAAAATTTCAAGAATTGTTTTTCCATTGTTTTCTTTTCTTAACAAAGATTCTCTTTTTTTATGGACAGAAAGATGCCAACGTGCACTCGAAGAACTGAAAACTAAGGTGCCTGAGGATTCTAGTCTAAGAGGGCATGATTGGTCCCTCTTGTTTCATTTTTATATGGATGAATCTGACACCACCATTGGAGTTGTTCTAGGACAACTAGAAGGAAATAATCCATACACAATTTACTATGAAAGAAAAAATCTCTCACCTGCAGAACTAAATTATACGGTAAAAGAGAAAGAGTGTTGTGGTAATACATACAATTAATAAGATTTTTCATTACATCATAGGATATCCAACAATATTGCATATTGACCATGTTGCCATAAAATATTTAATGAACAACCTATCAATAATGGAGGGGGGTAACTAGATGGTTATTGTTACTACAAGAATAAGATATAACCATATTGAATAAACTAGGAAAGGATAATGTAGTGGCTTATTTTCTTTTAAGACTTACATATAACGAGAATAATACATTTGTAGAAGACTATTTTTCTAATGAGAACTTATTTGTGGCTTCTACTAACTCCCCTTGGTTCACAAATATCACTAATCACTTGGATATAGGTAGACTTGCAAATCATTTATCTCTAAAAGAGCAACAGAAGATCATCAAACAAATTTGGAGGTTCTCATGGATCGAGAGATGTCTCTTCTACACTGGATTAGATCTCATCATCAGGAGATGTGTGAGAGAAGACAAGATATATGAGATCTTGAAATTTTTCCATGATGGTCCATATGCGAGCCATTTTTCATACCAAAGGACTGGGCACAAGGTACTTCACCAAGGGTATTATTCGCCCACTATCTTCAAGGATTCCAAGGAATATAAAAAAAGGTGTGATAGTTTCCAATGCATGGGAAGACTAGTGCAATTAGAGGAGATGTCATTACAACCACAGTTGGTATTGGAACCATTTGATAAATGGGCCCTATATTTCATAGTACCAGTCAATCCCCCTTCCCACCATAACTCCTACATCCTAGTATGTAAATATTATATCATAAAATGGATGGAATCCAATGCACTCATGGCTACAATAGAACAAGCAGTAGTAGGATTTATTCGAAGAAATCTTCACCGAATTTGGGATACCTCGAGAAATAGTTACCGATGGAGGGACCCAATTCACTTCAGTACTCATTAGAGACTTGATGGATAGATACAATATCAAACATAGGTTTACCACACCATATCACCCATAGGTCAATGGACAGCTAGAAGGGATGAACAAAACTCTTGGGGCCATCATCACCAAGATTTTCATACTACACCTCAAACACTAGGCCGGCATACTATCTGAAGCTTTATGGGCCTACCAGATGACATGTAGTACTACTATTGGTTGCACCCCATATGAATTGGTGTATGGGAAGAGAGTATTATTGCCAATTGAAACAGAGATCCGGACACTTAGAACAGATGTACAACTTAGAATGGACTTAATTGAAGCTCAAAAGTAGAGACTCCTCCATATCAATGAACTAGACGAATTTCACCAAGCCACCTTGCACCACACAATAGTAATACAACTTCGAAGAGCACAATGGAATGACAAGTTCATTAAGAAGAAGAAATTTAAAGTTGGATACTAGGAATTTTTATTTGACTCCAGGTTCAAGGATTTTAGAGGGAAGTTCTGCACTCAATGGATCAAGCATTATGAGATTGATATTGTATATGAAAATGGATCCATCAAACTTTTCACCATTGAAAATGTGAAAACTCCTTTGATGGAAAATGGAAGCAAGATTTGATTATATCATAGACCCCTATCTAAGGAATCCTTTCTGAAAAGGATCACTATTGGATGGTCTAAAAATGATCTGGATATTGTTAACATGGGAGGAACCCATGTTGAATGATTCAGTCCAGCTTAAAAAAAAAGGAAGAATAATAATGACATGTATGACAACCCATAGGGGCATGCTTGGGGGAATGTTTTGTGAAAATCAACCATGCTAACGCATGACATGTTAAAAGAGAGAGAGAGAGAGAGAATAATGGAAATTCACAGTTTCGAAATGGTTATGTCAAGATCCTTTTGATCACATTTTTAATAAAGTCTTGTTCTCTTGATAAAAAAAAAAAATAGGATACTTAGGGGAGAAGATTTTTTTTTTTGCAACTCATGTTGTTGCAATTCCTATTGTTGGAACTTTGTGTGCTGCAACTCCTATTGATGCAACTCATGTTGATATAACTCCTTTTGATGTAACCCATGTTGTTGCAACTCCTATTGTTGCAACTCATGTTGTTGCAACTCCTATTGATATGACTCTTGTTGTTGCAACTCCTTTCACTGCAACTCTTCATATCAATGTTGTAATTTCACTTATAAAGTAATAGAACCAAATTTGGAAAAGATTACTCATGTTGAGATACCATTGTAAGTTTCATTCCTAGCCAAAACGTTGCTACTACTAGACCATTGTTGCAATTCTACCCATTGTTGCAATTTCGTGCATTGTTACAACTCCAAAACATTGTCACACCTCTATGTGTTCTTACTTCAACTCTACACCTTGCTACAACTCCGCACACCATTCCTGCAACTCTACACGATGTTGCAACTATGAACCTCAACTGCATTTTTGCAACTCAGGATGTCGTTGTAACTTGGAAACACTATTGCTACCACTCTAACCATTGTTGCAACTCCTGAGGCTGATAAAGAGTCGAGTTGTTCTAAGAAGCCGACACACTAGCATGATGGAGGTATGCACAATCACGACCATGCATGGTAAGTCAGAAGGTACGTCTCCCAAAATGTGTAATGAGTAAGAACTTATTGGCATAATTGTGACCTAATAACATCACTAAAACATCGTCACACACTCATAATCACCCAAAACATGACATAATTACCTTGTCCCACTGCCATTCCCATCCATACTTCGAACTCACCACCTTATGAACCATTCATTCTGAGTTTCATCCATAGTCACTTAAGTTCTTAGTAGGAAAATGGGAGGCTCACTGAACCATAGGGAACCCACAAAGACCCTATTTCTAGAAGTATACGATAATATCAGGGAACTTTTCTAGCAGGGAGGTTGGTTGCAATACCTAAACAAGCTATGAGGGTATGAAAAAGGTACCAAGGTTAATAATGTAGATGACAGAGGACTTGATAGCAGAATTGACTGAGCTCCCTCATATAAGGAAACAATGGTATGGTGACGAAGGATGAATCCTAAAATTCTCAAGCAATTCCTCGAACCAGGTGAAGCCTTGGTTAAGAAAGGCACGGGGTTTGACAAGAATACATTATTTAGCCCATAGAAATGTGTTTCCATTTTCATACAATGATACATCACCTATGAGGGCTTCTATGGGGTCATATACCTACAATGAATTTGTTTATTGGAGCACCTGCGACATGGAAATTTGGTCAACATGTCATTTTTCCTTTGGAGGACGATGCAAACCATGGTCAATATGGCACAAAAAAGTCGTTCACCTTAGAGAATCCCTCTAAAACTATGGGTTAATCAAAATTTTGGTAAAATGTGCATTGCATAACTAGGTTAGGACATGGAACAAGGTGTTATATAACTAGCCACCACCGTAACGCCACCCAAAAGAGAAGAAACCGTTGCAACTCCTCCATGAGAAATTGGCGTTGGAACTCTAGAAGTTGAGGGAACTGCAAATCCCGAAGCTGAGGCCATTGCAACTCCACAAGTTGTGGTTACTACAACTATGGACGTAGTAAATTTTTCATCTTTGGAAGACAAAAAATATGTAACTCTCGGAAATGCATCCATTGAACAAGAAACCCCCAAGGGTTCTATCGAAATTCCTCAGAAAAATGAGGGCGGCCATGGCAGTGACATAGAGATAACATGAAGAAAAATTATGACCAAAACTCTCGAGGACAAGGAAGAGGGAAGAATATCCAATGACACAAAAGAATAAAATGGAAAGAAATAGTTTTTCCACTAAGAAAAGGAAAACCTATGTTGTTACACAAGAACCAACAGGGGCAGAACAAGTAGAAGAAATGAGTGAAGCATAGGACATGATGGGGGGTGGAAAAGACTCTATTAGGCCTAGACCTAATGAATAAATTGGGGTATAAAACATTTTTTTTACACAAGAACCAGCAAGGAAAACCCTAGGATAAGTATTTGTTGCAATTTTGGAGGTCTACACTGACGATGAGGAAGCTACAACTCTAGAACAAAACAAGGCCACTGATGCCCCAGAGCCAGCCAAAAGTAGGAAATAAAAATGACTAAGTAGCCCTTCACTTGTTCCATTGTATTCATAATTTTTAAGGAAACAAAGGGTGCTTGAGAAGAAAAATAGGAGGCTTCACGCTTCTCTCAAATTGTTAGGGGATGAGCTTAAAAAGGTGAGGCAATTGGCTAGGTTAGACTACCCTTCCCAGAAAGTAGGACCCATTACTACAAAACCATTATATGTGAGTCACCTTGTTGCACTGGCACTGGAAATTCACCTTGTTGTCTCACAACCCATCCAACTGACTAAACTAGTAGAGGACATACATCCTATTGCAACAGAAAAGTACATCTACCTTGTTGCAACCGCAAAGGACACTCTCCCTTTTGAACCAGCAGAATCCAGTCACCCTATTGAGCTACCAATGGACACCCATCCCACTACCACATAAGCCAATTTCCCTGCTATCACACAAGATCCAGCAGAGGCCCATTTCCCTGTTTTCACAAAAGAACCAATAGAGGCTAATTTCTCTGTTGTCACACAAGAACCAACAAAGGTCAGTCACTATGTTGGTACACCAAATCTAGTAGGGGAAGCATGGAATAGAGAAACAATTCAATCAAAATAAAATGACCATGTTATTACATAAGAACTAGCAGGGGAAACTTTAGGACAAGGCCTTGCTACAATCCTACTGGACTACTAAGACTAGAAATACCTTGATGTTACACAAGAACTAGCAGGGGCAACTTTAGGTGAAGGTCTTGTTGCAATTTTGGAAGGCTATCAGAATGAGGAAGAAGTTGCTACTCCTAAGGAAGGGAACACATGTGAAGACATCATCCACCTCCAAGGGATTATCACCCTCTCAGACTCAAAGTCATTTTTTTTTTGCATGAGGACATGCAATGATTTCAGCTGGGGGGAGACAATGGGTGCTCAAATTGACATCTTTTTAGCACCCATTCAATACTTTTTGAACACCTTTTTCCCATTTCCATTTCCACATTAATACACTTTCCATCCACAATGACGAATTTTTGGTCAAGGTATAATCACTCACCCAACATTCCATTTCAATACTTGTTATTATGCATTTTTAGGAGATTATCATATTTTTGTGCTAACAATGCTTTACAGGAACAAAGTTTCACATGTACCTTCCCAATACGACAGTTGAAATCCATGTTCAAGTGTAACTACTAAAACTCTATTCATTGTTTCAACTCCCATTGTTGCGACTCTGGTCATTGCTACAACTCTCGTTGTTGCAACTCCTAGTATTGCAACTCTCATTGTTGTGACTCTTGCAATGTTGCAACTCTCACTACATGGTTGTTATTGCAACTCCACATCTGTCGTAACAACTCATCGGTCAACCGCACAGCTATCACTAGGGATCAATCAGTCTCCCAACAACCACTTAGGAACATGACAAGGGAAATTGGGTGCAAAATAGGAATGGATAACTCAGCCACCACTTGTCGTGGTTCATTTAGTCAGCACGCACTCGAATTTTTTCCCTCTTTTCAAAAATACAATGTAACAAGATGAGACAACCCAATTCTCATGGTTGTTTATTGATTTTCTTAGCTCATTTAGGAAGAAGTAATTTTTTGTAAATATGTTATTTCTCTCTGAGCCAAGGGGTAGAGGAAAAGAAGTAGAAAGTTTGTAAACCAGAGTTGAATTGATCTACATATTTTTGTTTAATAAAAGTTTTATTTCATTCATATTCAATTGATGGTTCATTAAGAATTCGAGCATCCACTGCATTCTTAGACCAATACCTCATCTAAGGAGGTATGGCCCCCTCCTTATCTTGGTACTGTATGTATCTTCTATACTTTGTAGATGTAGTCATAGCATATTTTACATCTTTTCATTTATTACCAACAATTCCTTCATTAACATCTTGTTGTAATTCTAGTGTTCTCCATTACTGTAGTTTTGTGTTGTTGTAACTCAGTGCTAACATTGCAGAGTATTTTTTTCTGATTCATGAGTGAATAATTGTAGCAACTTTTCCATATTTTCATTTAATTCCAACAATTCCTCTATTAAACATCTTATTGATTATTGTAGCCCAACATTGATGTTGCAGGATATCGTTTTTTGATTGATGAATGTATAGTTGTAGCCTCTCTTCCATATTTTCATTTATTTCCAACAATTCCTCTATTAACATCATGCTGCAACTCTGGCATTTTCTCATTGTTGCAACTATGTTGCCTCCATTCCATGTTGACGTTGTAAAATCTTGTCTTTTGGTTTGCTAATTTGTAGTTGTAGAATATTTTATTCATTTTCATTGATTTCCATCATTTACTCTATTTAACCTTATTGTACATTTCCCTTTATGTGACTCGCTGCAATTTGTGATTGATGTAACTCATTTTGTTGCAACTCTAACTGTCGCAACTTTGGTTGCTACAACTCTCATTGTTGAAAATCTACATCACAACATCTAGCTTTCTAATTGAGAATTGTGCGGTTTGTAAATTGAGATAGTTTGTTTCTTTTGTTTAAAATCATAGTGTTGATATAGGTGGATATCAGTGGCCACCCACCTATTCCACTGGCTCAAAGACCAATTTCCATTTTGGCAGGTTTTTTCCTAGTTTTCGGGTCCTAAAATTTCGGGGACGTTTTGAGGCCCTAAACAACGTTTTTTGGGCCCACCACAGTTACACTATAGGATTTATCCATAGTGTGATGGAAACATGCGTAGCCCTCATATTTTTGTTTCCAATGAGCTATCATGCATCTAAAAAGGATATCATATGCAAAGTTTACGACCTCGAGAATTTGATGTACCAACTTACCCCATTGGGGCCCACATGACTCTTGGGGCTTCATCTCCTAGGGTTAGGTTTTTGGATGTTTAGGGTTTTCTCATTTATGCTTTATGTTGAAAATTCCTTTGGAGACTCATGTTAACCAGCTTCTTATGAATTAGTGTAGCCGACACATCTCTTCTCATAGATAAGATACCACCATTCTAGCTAGCTTGTGTGCTTTTTCATTTTACAGTATTTTGTATTTCAGACAGACTTTAATATAATCATAGTTTTATTGTATTACCATGTTTTTTGCCATATCTCTGTGTAATTCTTTTTTATATATTTATTATATATCTTCCTTCATATCATTCCTAAAATCATTTGGATCAAGTGTGGATTGAATCCTAAGGATTAAGGCTTGGTACATGAGCTATTACACGGTTGTCACAATATTTAAGGTAATATTAAATACTTAAACAAGTCACCTTTATTTTTCCTGCAAGTGTGATTTACTTTTCCTGCAAGTGTGATTTACTTTCCTACAAGCATGATTTACTTTCCTACAAGTGTGATCTACTTTTCCTGCAAGTGTGATTTAATTTCAAACAGTCTTTAATAGAATCATAGCTTTACTGTATTATTGTGTTCCCTACCATATATTTTTGTAATTCTTTGTTATATCTATGTTATATATCTTCCTTCATATTGTTCCTAAAATCATCTGAATCAGTGGTATCATAGCAGTCTACTCCTTGTCATCCTCAGTGCATGTCCCCGACGATGTCACGGTATAGAGATTTGGGTCTCGAGCTTGTATCTCTTGAGGACAACTACTCTCGCACTCCCAAGTGACCTTCCATGGTGGAATAAAAGAGGGACTATGGGACAGAAGATCCCTTCAAATTGTTTCTCGAGGAAACCCTCGACAAAGGAGCGAGATGATGGATAATTTATCCCGGATCCTTTGATGGCTATCGTCAACAACTGAGGCACCTTCAACCATAAATCACTTCAGAGGTGTGACACCATTCAAGGTACAAGTTAAATTTGATATTCCTTTATTTGAAGGCCAGATAGATGCCAATGCTTTGGAAAAATGGATAAACATTCTATAGGGTTATTTCTATGTCCACAATTTTTCCAACATTGAAAAGATCACCTTTGTGCTCCTTAAGGCCCTTCCCCATGTCATAGATTAGTGGGAGACTTACTGTGAGAAACATGTTGAGGATGAGTCTGTATTTTTTTGGCTAGGACCCACTTGGGTGGATTTTTTTGATGCCCTCAAGGAACAATATTACCCTTTTAAAAGTTATGATGACTAGTACACAAGATGGACCATGCTGCTCCAAGAGAGGGGTTAAACAGTGTCAGAGTTCACAAATACTTTCCATACCTTGTGCACCAAGGCGGGTATCAAAGACTCTGAGCGACATCTAGTCTTGAAATACCATGGGGATCTGTATAGGTACATAAAAACCAAAATGGGGTTTTTGGACATCTCATCATTGGGAATCGCTTATCAATATGCTGTCAAAATCGAGCATAAATTCAAGTAGCAAAACAAGCAGGATTCTGGGTATGAAAATACGCAACGGCCAAATTATGGTAAGGGTGGCCCTAAATACCAAGAAAAAGGACAGAGAAAGGATGGCCAACCCTAATATAACCATCCCAAGCCACCAACAAAGAAGGGTAATGGGAAGTCGAAGAAGGAAACTGGAAAATGATGCAAGTTCCACAAAATCCCTTGGCATAATACTAATGAATGTTGATCCAAATATTCGTTGTTGGTTGATATGAAAGCCCCGGGGTGATATGTTGACTTAGACTCTGATTTAGATTCAGAAAAGGGAATATGGATCATTGATGTCGAACCAAGTGTCACCATCGCTACCACCAAAGTCTAATCAGAGGAACCAGAGGAGCCTGAAGAAGGGGAGCGTCTTTTCCACTCACAGATGTAGATGAAGGGAATCCCACTCCATTTTTTTGTTGACAGTGGTAGCCAAAAGAACTTGATCTCAATAGAGGTTTTCAAGTGGTTGAACTTGAAAATGACGCAACATCCTCAGCCATACACCATCGATTGGCTCAGCTAGGGATGGGATATTCACATCATCCAACAATGTCACCTACACTATGGAATCAAACCCTTCAAAGACGAGGTATTGTGTGATGTTTCCCCACTTGAATTTTGTGATATTTTTCTAGGAAATCCATATATGTGGAAGTTTCATGTTGTTTATGAATCTAGGCCCCATAGTGTCATTATTACTTTGGGAGATCAACTCTACAGGGTACCGGAGGCATTCCCAAATATTGTGGTCTCTTTGATATCTACGAAGTAGTGCAGAAAGGTGGTTTCTTAGATTGGGAGATTCGTATTTTCATGGTTCGATCAAAAGGTGAATGGAAGGTCACTGCAACCGCCAAAACCTTTGCATGGGGTCTCTCTTCCAAACAACAACATGTGGAAGAAATAGTCAAGGAGTACAAAGATATATTAACCTCGCCTACTGGGGTTCATGTGAACTGTTAGTTAAATCGCTCAATTGATCTGACACTCGGTGCTCCTCTACATAATGATGCTATATACAAGTGTTTTGTTATGGAGAATGAAGAAATCAAATGACAGATCCGAGATTTGATTCTGAAGGGCCACATCAAACCAATCTCCTCACCTTGCGGGAGCCCAATTGTTCTAATACAGAAGAAGAACACGACATGGAGACTTTGTATTGATTACAGATCCCTGGAAAATATCACAATAAAGAACCGGTACCCAATTCCATGGATTGATTATCTTCTTCATCAGCTCAAGGGAACCAAGTTTTTCAGTAAGATTGATCTGAAGTCATGTTACCACTAGGTGTCGATTCAGCAAACTGATGTGTGGAAGACAGCCTTCAAGTCCAAAGAAGGCCTCTTTGAGTGGTTGGTCACGTCTTTCATCTTGACTAATGCACCAAACACATTCATGCATATGATGGATGATATATTACGACCATTCAGAAACTCCTTTGTGTTTGTATATTTTGATGACATCCTCATCTTCAGCAAGACTTGGGAGGAACATTTGGAGCATATTCAGTAGGTATTGGGCACCATGTGACAACACAAGTTGTATGTCCATTTGGAGAAGTATTCCTTCGAGATGTAGAGAATCCAATATTTGGGATACATCATGGATGAGAAAGTTTCACATGTGGATCCAACCAAGATCCAAGTCATTCACGATTGGCCATCCCCAAAAACAATGATTGAGCTCTGCGACTTCTTGGGCCTGCTAACTTCTACCAGCGGTTTGTGTTCGGATTCTCTCATATCACCTAGGCCCTAAGCCAAGTGACCAAGGGTGACATTAAGGCTAGTTTTGTGTGGTATACACCTCAACAGAAAGAATTTGAGGATCTAAAATCTCACATCTTCTCTACACTAGTCCTCATTCTGCTATACTTACAATGACCATTTGATATTGAGAAAGATGTTTCAGATTATGTTATCGGTGCAGTCCTCACTCAACATGGGCATCCAATAGACTATCAAAGTGAAACTTGATATGATGTTGTTCGAAGATACCCCACCTATGATAAAGAGATGTACTACATTGTGCAGGCATGTCGACAATGGAAGCATTACATTCTAGGGAAGGAAACGATCATCCACACTGATCACATGCCTCTGCAATTCATGCAAACATAAGGAACGTTACAGAATGACCTCCATCAGAAGTGGTCCATGTACCTGCAACAATTCCACTTGAATATCAAGTACAAGAAGGGTAGGACCAACCATGTTGCAGATTGCCTCAGTCGACCCCTGGTGGCAGCGCTAGCCACATTTCTTAACTCATGTGGACATAAAACATATGGATGGTCACAATTATACAATGATGACTCTAAATTTTCTACTTCCTATCAAACATTGGGCGCAGGAAAAATAGTTCTCAATTTTCATCTCCAAGATGGATTATTATGCCATCTGAGCCATTTATGTGTTCCTTCAAGTGAACATGCAAAGTTTATTTGGGAAGCTCATTACGGTTAGGTAGTGGGACATTTTGGTGTAGAAAATATAGTGGCAGTACTACATAAGAACTTTTATTGGTCAAAGCATCGACAAGATGTTTGCAAGTACATCAGATCCTGCACTACCTATGCCATTGCTAAGCCCTCCATCAAGAAATAGGGACTATACACCCCTATGACTACTCTGAATAGGCCTTGAGAGTCCATCTCCATGGAATACATGTTTGTTCTACCTTCAACTAAGCATGGGAATGACTATGTCTTCGTGTTCGTTGATCGATTCTCTAAGATGGAAATTTTGGCACCCTAGAAGAAGAGCATCACAGTCGAGGCCACTGCCAAGCTCTTCTTCACACATGTTTGGGTTCATTTTGGGCTACCACAAACTATTATCTCCGATCGAGATAGTAGGTTCTTGAGCACATTTGTTTCTAGCCTATTGTCGATGATGGACACCAAGTTGACCAAATTGATGGCCTTCCATAGACTGATGGGAAAACAAAGGTAGTCAACATGATGATTGTCCGTATCCTACGAATGTATAATTCCAAACATCCACACACATGGGATGAAATTGTTCCTTATGTTCATCATAGCTACAATATATCTCTCCATGGCTCTATTGGCCACAACCCTTTTCAAGTGTTCTTGGGGTTCCAACCATTGGCCCCCATTGACGTAGCTCTTCCCATTGCATCCACACAAGAAAATTCCTCCCATTCTTAGATAGAGGTTGATCAGGAAGCCAAATTTGTTGAGTGCATTTAGCACATCCAACAACAAGTTCATGATATTGTGCAAAAAAACAATTCCAAGTACAAGAAGTGCCACGATCAACATCAGGTACCGCACAAATTTCATTTCGGAGATAAGGTTTAGTTTCATTTGCACAAAGAGAGCCTCACAGGACCCCATCGAAAGTTGTTCCCACTCTGATACGATCCTTACAGCATCACCAAGGTTGTGGGTGAGAATGATTTTGAATTGAGTATTCCTCCTTTCCTTGGCTTACACCCAGCATTTAATGTGGAACTGCTCTGCCCATACTTTCCACCTCTCCTAGACACTTCATATGTAGTCGAGAAGTTGGCCCCTACAGATCTCAATCCTTACTTCACAAAACATGAGACATTTGATCAAATCATGGACACCAAGAGAAAGGACACCCTCCAGCATACTATCAAACTTTATCGGGTCATCAAAGCAGGGAAGTTTCTTCATCAAGGAAAGTGGCTCCCCAAGAGTCAGGTTCAGTAGACGTTTCCTCATATGATGCAAGCACTTGACACAATGGAGACCATTTCTTCCTAAGGGGGGAGGAATGACAGAAGTGGATTTCGGTGTCCACTCACCTATTCCATTGTCTCAAAGACCAATTTCCCTTCTAGAAATTGTTTTCCTAGTTTTTGGGTCTTAAACTTTTGGGGTCATTTTGAGGCCCTAAACAACATTTTTTCGGTCCGCCACAATCACAATATAGGATTTAGCCAAAATATGATGACAACAGGTGTATTCCTTGGACAGTTCTTTCCAACAAGCTATCATGCACCTAAAATGAAGATCGTGTGCAAAAGTTACAACCATTGGAAGTTGATGTACCAAAACTTACCCCATCGGGGCCCACATGACTCTTAGTGCTTCATCTCCTAGGGTTATGTTTTTGGATGTTTAGGGTTTTCTCATTTATTATTTATGTTAAAAAGGACTTTGGATCCTCATTTCTGATCATCTTCTTTCAAATGATCGTATCCGACACATCTTTTCTCAGAGATAAGCTACCACCATTCTAGCTAGCTTGTGTGATTTTTCATTTTACAGTATTTTGTATTTCAGAAAGTCTTTAATAGAATCATAGTTTTATTGTATTACTATGTTTCCTGCCATATCCATGTGTAATTATTTTTTATATCTTTATTATATCTCTTCCTTTGTATCGTTCCTAAAATAATATGGATCAAGTGTGGATTGAATCCTAAGGTTTAAGGCTTGGTACATGAGTTATTACACGGTTGTCACAATAATTAAGGTAATATTAAATATTTGAACAAGTCACCTTTATTTTTCCTGCAAGTGTGATTTACTTTTCCTACAAGTGTGATTTACTTTCCTACAAGCATGATTTACTTTCTTGCAAGTGTGATCTACTTTTCCTGCAAGTGTGATTTACTTTCCTGCAAGAGTGATTTACTTTATCACAAGTGTGACATTTACTTTTCTGCAAAGGTGTGTTTTTATTCCTGCAAAGTGTAGAATTGATATAGTTTAATTCGGTGACTTGCTAAGGTATTTTGATATCCTTCCTTGTGATATTCATTTGAAAGTACTACAACTCATTGGAAATTTTAACATTATACTTGCATATATGGTTCACGGCATCTCTTAAGTTCAATATGACCTCGTATTGATAATTAAATGCACAAATCTTCAATTGCTTACGGAATCAATTAAGAAGTAATTGAAAAGTTCATCAATGTAACTATTGAATATCCCCCTGATGGCAGACGGCCATATATGTACTACCTCACTATGAGCTTAGGCTACAGTTTTTTCAAATAATAAAATTTCCCCAGTGTTTGTAAAAAAAAAGTTGTAATATACTTATTAACTTAGTATTATATAGTTTTTATAGAATAGTTAATTCATATAATATGTGTTGACCTTTTCAACTTTAATTCATACTAAAAATATCCTCTAATATGTCTCCCACATTCACATTTGTATTATAATACAATAAATTATAATAAGTAGATATTATAATATAATAATATATAATAAATATATCCTCTAATACATCAACCAAATTCACATTCATATTATAATATAATAAGTATTTGACTTTTTTCTATCTATGTTTTGGAATTTTTCACGAGAATTTGGTGATCTAAATCTGGGCAAAATCAAATTTTTTTGTTGTTTAAATTGCATTTCTAAATTCATAAATAGAATTATTGTCCTAAAAAAACCCTAAGGCGCTCAGATTACACATAATTAACCACTCAAATCTATAGATCCAACAATCTCTTATCGGATTTCGAGCAAAATTAAACCGATAATATACCTGGAAAAAAGCCAAAACATAGAACGTTTAGACTACGGCTGGATTATATATTTAATATTATTATAATATATTATTATATCATATTATAAAAAAAAATTAATGTTTCCATATTCAAATTCATTCATAGTATTATTATATTAGAGTTATTAATTCATATCATATTATGATTATCTTACCTCGGATGGGATGTTTACAAGTTCAACATGTGGACAGACTAAGGGGAGGACATTTGGCCAAATGTCATGCCACCTGGGGTTAGCGCAGACGTTCCCCTCTCAACCATAAAATCATGGGATTAACACCCTCATCGTCATTCTTCATACCTCACACGAGGCCAGTCTGCTGCAATCTCAGGATGTTTCACACCAGGGGAGATTTTATGGTGATGAAAAGGATGCTTCTGCAGTCCCGTCTCCAACTCTGAAATGGAGCTCTTAGGTCAGATCTTGGGCATGTCGATGCCCATATTCACCCTCGACCTCCAAATCCTCATCTCTCCTTGGTTTTTTATATCGTCCTGTCTTTCTGGTGCGAGCTACACTCACTCTCCTGGATTTTGAGTTCCTGTTTTTCCCCACGTTTATTGCAGAACCTTTGGGTCTGGTTGGTCTGGACCAACACCTCTCACTTTATATGCACCTTCCTTTGGTTTTCGGGGGCCAATTCCATGCCTCATCTCAGGGGAAAGTCAAAATGGGGAGTGGCCTGGTATGCAGCCAGAGGAAGGGCTACACCCAACTATGGTTCTCCTCAAGATACCGAAGTCATCCCCAATATGAACCCCATTGAATCTCACACTTCCACTTAGCCTACCCGCTAAATCACCTCCCCCCTCCCCACCTCACCACCCTCCA
>ML779995.1:1075405-1103886 GCA_009831015.1 Picea engelmannii
CTCAACTTCCCCCCATTGTGCGGAAAGAGAATCTCTCGAGGACTCCTTGGATGACCTCAAGAGACATTTAGGGATGTCAAAACCACCATACACGATCTACAAATCAAGGAATTGGATCATCGGAACCACATGGACCTCCTAATGACATTCTTACAAGACCTCCGACAAGCAATCTCAGAATGAAACAATTTGCAGGTGCACCAGACTTTCGTTGGGAAAAGGTCTATTGGCATTCATTTCGCATTTTTATCCTATCTTTGTAAGCTGCCTACACAAGTGTTTTTGGAACCCTTGATTCTCATCACAATCTTTTGATAAAATGACATGATTATCTTGTGCATTTTCACACCTGCCTTTGCTCTCGTTTTCACGACTGCAAGCATGAAAACTTTTATTTTGAAGTCACGTCAATGGCATTAAAATCGTCACTGGATTATTATGGTTACTCTTGTCTATGTTTTCATTGCATTTCCAATTCAATTATGGTCACACGGTTAGCAAGACACCAAAACCTTTACTCATTTGGCATTTTTTTTGTTGTTAATATGATTTCATTTTTATGAGACTGTGATGATATTCTAATGATTGTGATTGAGTCCTTGATTCAATGGTGGTTTGATGTTCTATTGCTTTTGATCGAATTCAATGGGTTCATAACAATGCATTAATATGGTGATTAGACCTTTAATTCAATAGTTTCATACAATGTATAAGTTTTATGGTCAAATCCTTATTCGAAACATTGTTTTGATTTTAAAACCATGAAAACACTATGCTTGTGCAAATATTTGGGTCGACTTACCATAGATTTCATTAATTTTCTGAATGGCATTGTTTTTAACATATACCAATAGTGATTTGAATCACCATATGCACCATCGATTGTACATTTGGATATGACTGTTTTGCATGGGTTGATTTCGTTCCACTACCCTCGCACACTTAGGCATTAATGCCTCCCTTCTATCTCGGGTTATCTCTATTGGTTTTGGGGAAATCCCTGAGCTTTCGATCCTGCGTATACCCTGTCCAAACCCTTGTCCCTTTACCCGGCTCACTATGTGCCCTCTCCTATGGCACCTGTGGTGTGCATAGATCCTAATGGCAGCCAAACACTCTTGCTATTCGACAATGCTCGTGAGGATTTGGAAAATAGTGGTTGGCTGGTCTTTATCCAAAGATTTGAGGGTTTCAACCTTTCGGTAGCCCAACAGTTCACCCTCACCTTCAACGGATGTAGGGCTAAGGTCGGAGACATACAACTCGAGCTAAATGAGGAATTCCTCAGCTCGGCTACAGGCTTACCACCTACAGGGCAGAGGTGGTTTAAGAGCCCCAAAGTGGATGAGGTGCCATGGCCGCTCCTATTCACATCGAGAAAGATTGTTAGTTGTGATAGAGGTATGCATGTCATTGCCCTCAAACCCAGGTGGCATGATCTATTGGCAATTGTTAAGTAGTTTGTGACTTGCGAAGGTCGTTATGGTTTGGTATTTTTGTATCATCTTCGGTTATTGATGAATTTTATAGACTACCCTCCGAACATGCCCCACTATCTCCTGCGCAGTCTTTACAAAATGTCAAAATGATTTAAGCATGAGAAGGTTGATAGCATCCTTTTCCATCACTGCTTGATCAAAGTCATTATCGTTCATCATTTGAGCCTTAGTGGTGACTGTTGGCAAGCCTTCCTATCAAGGAATGGCTTTGCCACCCCCGAGTGTGTTCTAATGGATAAATATGTGGTCACTGAAACACTGGTTGAGCCATTCGTGCCACCTCCTACCCTTTTACCCCATGTCGAACCCTCGAATTGCCCCGACATGGACCTACCCAATACCATGGCCGACCCATGTGATAAAGAAAATACTAAGGCCATCAAGAGGCCTGTGAGGAAGAAAGGAAAAGGTGATACTGTTGTCAACAGTAAGGGAAAGAAAAATGCACGATGGATATCGAGATGCGCTCGGAACAAGCCCAAGCAGAGCACTGACCAAAAGCCTATTGTCTTGAGCGAGGATTCAGACTCTGATATTGAACATTTCCTAGCCAAGTAATACCCTTACTTTCATGGCCTCTACTCTATGAAACCCTATGGCTATCATGGATGATTTTAGGGGCTAAATTTCGCTCATGGGATAATTTTCCATGGTTTTTCCTAAAAAAATATTCGCTATTTTAAAAATGATTCGCCCAAATTCTATAGGATAAAATTATTTTACCTTAAAAATCGCCAAAAATTTATAAAAAATATATATAATCCTTAGAAATTTGAATATTTTTACAAAAATATCACCAAACATTTATAGTTGGCATATGAAGGATTAGTAAGATTCGCCAAGGTTTCTACATTTCAAAATAAATTTCCATCCTTAAAATCATCCCTAATGGCTATGTTTCTAACTTACCTCCGTGCCTCAAGAACAATCCTAAATTCTCGGGAATTAAGCTTCACAGTGACACCTCTGGTAACTTGAAAGAACCCTCGCCTGTGATGCCAAAGCCCGATCAATCACTATGTACCCAATGCAATTCCTGGCTTGAACGTTACTACACGGATGTTCCCATGTTGCAATCTAAGATTAAATCATTAGAGGAACGAGTTATTGTGATATCAAAGGAGAACGACAAGTTACAAGCCAACGAGAAGAAACAAAAAAACCATCGGTTCAATTGTCTTCAAAAATGTCGAGGCAGCAACGACCTTTGTCAATTCAAAGTTATCATGATCGAATCATTTTCCTACTACCCAGGTATGTATTTCAACATCGATTTTGTTTTATGAGTTGGTTTGAATTAGTATGACTGATTGGGTTTGCTTTCGATTAGTCCTGTTTGTTTTAATAGATTCAGAAATGGTTTTGTTTACTTCGAATTTCCAGGAATGATTTCGTTTTTATTTAAATTAGTATAAAAGATTTTGTTCTAGATTAGTATAAACTATTTTGTTTTGAGGATTTGTTTGCTAAAATTGAGTATAGTTATTTTCTGGATTGATACGATTTTGTTATTCTTGGATTATGTCAGCTCTGAGTTAGCTCGATTCGGTTTTGTTTGGTTTGATTTTGAAATGATTCAGTATGTTTGAATTAGCATAGTCTTTTATGTATGCGATGCATCAATATCAAAGATTGGTTTGGTAAATACAATGTAATCTATTGATTCAAAAAAAACAACTCTATTAGTTTTGGATTTAAAAACGATTTTGTTAAGTTCTATGTCGACATAAAATATTGTGTTTGTATTAAATGAACATGAAAGATTTGCTTGATCGGTTATAGTCTGTTTCGTTTGAGATTGATTCAATAATGATTTCGTTGGTTTCGAATTATCAAAACGACTCTGTCTGCTCCGAATTGGTAATAAAAAGTGTTTGACATATTGCATATTTCCCAGTTACCATTCGGTTACTTCTTGCATGAACGATTTGTTTTGTTTTCAATTAGTAATTAAATATTTGTTTGATAAGTCGAATATATTTCTATTAGTTTTGGATTGTTTTAAAACGGTTTTGTTTTCAAATTAGACCAGCTACAGAATCGTGAGATTCTGTAGCTAGTCTTAAAATTTAGATTTTTGTTAATTTTATCAATAAAACATTATCTAAACTTGATTATTCTTGTCCACCTACAGGTACCTGCGAATTTCAATGACAAATTGGACATGATGTGGCAGTTTAGAGGATGCTTTTTATGATGTAGTTTTGTTTTAGGTTGTTAGCTTAAGTCAGAAATAGAGACTTGGGAGATTATTCCCAAATTTTCTAAACTTCTTTTGATAATTTCCATAGGGATGTTTTACCCTGTGGCCTTTATATATTCATTAATTTTTGTAATGAACCCATCAACTGTTGGGAGAACAAGAATATGAATTTATGATGATACAAACTCGAATGGAAGTGGATCTTTTGTAACAGCTTTAGATTTCAATTTATCATACTTTCGTTCAGGTTTTGTGCATTTTAATTTGTGATTAAGTCATTGACTACTTTAGATATCAAGACTTATTACAGGTTAATGCATTGTGATTTAAATTATGTCCATGTCTTATGTATCTCATTTTTAATACAGCAATTACTCTGTTTTGATTTAATGAATAAAGGTTTATCTTCTTCATTAAATGAATCATTTTGTACAAATCTTCGCATACGAGTTTATCTAATTGTGATGGTTTGTAAATTATAAGATTGTTGTCGTTTTATGTCTTGTTTGTTCTGTCATTGATATTCGAAAGAGCACTACTGCTTCCTGTTTACAAGAAGCTTGTGGAAAATCTGGTGCGGGTTTCCTCCCATCGAACAACTGAATCAGATACTTTGCACGGAACAAATTGGAAAGCATTATTACAGGTTAGTTTATTAGTGTTATTTAAGCAGTTTAGATAGATATATATAGTTCAAATTTATGGTTAGGATTATTATTGTAATTGCTCAGCTTAGATAGTTTTAGTTTTATTTCTTTCTCATAAAATTATAAAAATCAAAAAACAATAGTTTTGTTGTCATAGGACAGTTTACAAATGATTTTTGCAGGTTTTAATTTAAAATATGTAATCTGTAAATATTGTATATTTGTGATTAAGATTTAATTGTGTTGATAGCTGGACATTTAATTAAGTAGAATTAGTGTTATATGATATCAGTTAGTAAATT
Organism: Picea engelmannii; assembly: GCA_009831015.1. NCBI lineage: Eukaryota > Viridiplantae > Streptophyta > Pinopsida > Pinales > Pinaceae > Picea > Picea engelmannii. The sequence goes on from ML779995.1 coordinate 1,080,057, forward strand.
GTATGTATTTGTTTTAGATTTGTATATAGTTTTGTTGTAGCTATTTTTCCCACTTAGATTAGTTTTTCTTAGTTTATCTTTTCTTTCATTTTTCTAGGACTTAGCTCAGCCAACGGAGCCGCTAAACCCATCGGGGTGGATCATCCCAAACGGCTTGGGTTATTTAGACAACCCCGGATCGGATCCACTCCTCCAGTTGACGAGCGTTCATTTTCGCCCGTCAACAAATGGTGCTACAAGGAGGGCCTAAAATTTATTAATGGAACGAGGCTGTCGTAAGACTCCTCCACCACCCAACCACTCACCTATAGTGACAATAATCCATTCAAACGACAACATCCCCCCTCAAAAAGCAACCACATCAAATGACAATCTATGGATCACAGTTGAACCAGCAACCCCAAATCCTACAGGTGGTGACGTACAAGAGATTGTTTGACAATCTCTTTTAAGAACACATAGTGCCTTCGCCCGTTTAAGGCCACCAAATTGACCTTTGGAACAACCTTTAGATTTCTCTGATATCAGAAAACAACTTGGAGGCACTAACCTCACCTTGAACCCTACAGATCCAATCCTCACTCCTGCTGCAGGGGGATCTGGAATACCACCCTCACCACCTCCTTCTTCTTCAGGAGAAGACTCTTCTGATGAAGGTATCTCCCCTTCTCAGCCTTCCACACTGCCTACACCAATGGCCAACCAGACCAATCCTGCAAGACCCTGGCTCGACCAGGATGTTGTAGCTGTACCTGGGCCTCAACATCCCTTACCCAAACATCCGGAGAAGTGGCTTCCCAAGTTTGACCCTGACTCTAAACAGATCGCCGAAGATCACATTAAAAATTTTATGTTAGCCATAAGACTCCATAATGTCGAGCACAAAGACGTAGTCTGTAGGTTGTTCCCCTACAATTTCGAGGGAAATGCCTCTACCTAGTACTTTTCCCAACAACCCCATACCATCGTGTCTTGGGAGAAGTTCGAATCCTACTTTCTTGAGAAGTTTGGAGACGATAAGTCCCCGAAAGTCCTAGTTATGGAGATTTATAGCTTAAGAATGAACCCAAAAGAGAAAAATAAAGACTTTAATCAAATATTCTTAACACTTAAGAACCGAATCCCTACCGATTCAATACCTGCTGAGAATCTTATCATAGCATACTATACTAAATCCTTGCATCAAAGTATATCCATTTGGGTAAAACGATCTAAGAAAGCTACATTGTTAGAGGCCTTCGAAGAGGCCAGCCAGATTAAAAAAGACATACTTAGTTTAAAAGACACTACTAGCAACGAAACTGAGACTAGTTCATCTTCCAAAAAGAAGATCGAAATCCTCCCTAGACCTGCTCAAAATAAAGCACAACCTGAAAGCTCGGATTTAGAAAACTTAACTAAAGTTGTTCAAAAATTGTCAAATCAAGTCATAGATTTGAAAAGGACGGCCGAAGAAGATTCCTCGAGCAAAGGCCCCTACAAACCCCCATTCAGGCAACCTTTTCCCACCAACCGACCTAATCCAAATACCGAGGGCCTAAATCTAGAAAGTCTGCAATTCACCCTTCAAACAATTCTAGAAGCCCGGGATAACTTGATGCCTCCTGAGATTCCTGAGGAGGTAGTTGAGCAAGAGACAGTTGAAGAAGAAGAATCTTCTCCGAACATTTTTGGACACTTCTCGGATAGCATCTTTCAAGCTAACTTCGAGACAGTACATCCCTACAATACTAGGAGTAAGACAGTGAACAAACCTTCTTCCGAAGACACTACGACTTTGCCCCCAAAGCAATCTAAACTAGTTGAGAATAAACAGAGTCATGTAAACCCCAACTTAGATTATGATTTAGTTAAAGATCTTAAAAAGTTAAGGGCTAACATTTATGTTTATGAGTTAATAAAATTTATGTTTCTGCTAAAAAAAAGGTTACAGAACATCGCAGAGAATAGAAAAAATGGTAATTCAAGCAGTAACAAGGTTGTTCAGAACAAAGCTCCTCAAAAGACTTCCGCTAAGAGTAATCCTAATCCTCATGATAAAGGAAGCCTTCATGTAAACAATGTAACAAATGTAGATAAATTAGTTTTAGAAACTGCGAGTAAAAAGCCACAAGCTTCCACACTTAGTACTCACATAAATGTACCTCCATTTTTGTTAACTTTCAAAATATTTAATAGAAACGTGCACAATTGTATGGTAGACTCAGGAGCGTCATCCAATGTGATGCCATGGTTTGTATGTCATAATATTAACGCTGAAGTTGAACCATCCACTTTAAAAATCATCCAACTTGATCGAACTAGTGTTAAAGTTATAGGCGAATTAAGGAATGTGCTTATAAGATTATCGTCTAACCCCAAAGTTCATCAAGTAATTGATATTATTGTTGTGGATATTCCAAAAGTGTATGATCTGTTTTTAAACAGAGATTGGTCAGAGCAGCTATACGGCTATTTCGCGACAGATTGGTCTCACCTACGGCTTCCAGAGAACGGCAAGCCCAACAAAATCAAGGTAAATCGTGAACGCTACCTTAAGTTCACGGTCACAGATTTGAATGATCCCAACGAACCATTTACACCTTCTGCTGATTCACCCGAAATACAAGGGATGGATACCTTTTTCGACAATTTCATCACCGAGACTTCAGCTATCACCAACCTAGAACAGCAGTCTGAGATTGTAGCATATGTGTAGCCAGCAGCTTCTACACAATGGTCTCATGCACCCAATAAAAATCAAATTTGGTCTCTGTACTTTGACGGGTCAAAGTCCAAAGAAGGAGCTGGTGCAGGCTGCATTATTATTGATCCCTCAGGTAACAAAACCTTGATTGCATGTAGGCTAGAATTTGAATGTACTAATAACACAGCGGAATATGAGGCTTTACTGCAGGGTCTCAAAAAATCTTTAGATATGAACATTCAAAATTTGATTGTCTTTGGCGATTCTGAAATTGTGGTTAGACAGGTAAGAGATTCTATCCACTATCTGTCTCTGCATCTTAAAATCTACCAATCCAAGGTATGGAATTTAATGAATAAGTTTTATGCTTTCAATATAAATTATATTCCTAGATTGAATAATTTTGAAGCTGATCTATTAGCTAACGTAGCTTCCAAACTCTTTCCTGCAGAAGGCCTATCCCCAGATACATTCTCCGTCGAAATGTTGTTCAAACCATCCGTGCCCGACAACATCATGAATTGGAGAGTCTTCGACGATGATCAGTAGATTATTAGCTTCCTGCATATGGAAGAAACTTTTCAAGGCATGGTGATCGACGAATGCACTCATGACGACAATTTGCGTGATTTCACGGTAATACCAGATCCGAGATCTCCTGAATCTTCATCGAACATGGTAAATTCGATCGCTAAATCTGTAGTTAGATTAGAGAAATTTTACGATCTTCAAGATAAATTCAAAAAATCGGTCAACTGTAAAACCAATAGTTCCTCTTTATCATATGAAAAAGTAAATTTGGGAACTAATGACAATCCATAGTGCATTAATTTAGGGGTGGGGTGTTCTCAACAAGAAAAAGCCGCATTTGTTAAATTATTTAAGGAATTTAAAGATGTTTTTTCGTGGATGTATGATGACCTTAAAACTTTTGACCCCAACATCATACAACACGTCATTCCTATGAAACCCCAAACCTTACCCTTTCAACAAAAATTAAGAAAAATGCACCCTAAGCTCGAACCGACCATCAAAAAATAATTAAATAAACTCCTGAATGCTAAGATAATTTTCCCAGTTAGGCACACTCAATGGGTTTCTAACCTTGTCCCTGTCCGGAAGAAAAGTGGGGAAATCCGACTTTGAGTCAATTTTCGAAACCTTAATAGAGCGTCTGATAAAAACAACTACCCTGTCCCACCCATGGAACAGATACTTCAATAGGTATCTGGTTCTGAGAGGCTATCTTTATTGGATGGTTTCTCAGGGTGAAACCAAGTCCTGATGTCTCCTCCAGACCAACTTAAAACTACCTTCCGCATTCCATGGGGCACCTACGCTTATTGAAAAATTCCCTTTGGACTGATTAATGCCGGTGCCACTTTCCAGAGAGAAATGGACATCACTTTTCGAGGCTTAATCAACCAATCCATCGCAGTTTACTTAGATGATGTTACTGTATTTTCAAAAAACAAAACCGATTATCTAGCTCATTTAAGAGTCGTTCTACAGCGATGTCGTAAATACGGCATTTCCTTGAATCCTAAAATATCTATCTTCGTAGTAGAACAAGGTAAACTCTTAGGATTCATTGTGTCAAGCAAAGGGATGATTATCAACCCTGAAAGGACTCAGGTCATCTCAAAACTTCCCCCTCCTACATCCAAAAAATCTATGCAGTCTTTCTTAGGCCAGATAAACTGTGTCAGGAGATTCGTCCCCAGTTTCTCTGAAGTGGTCAGACCTTTACAAAATTTAATTAAGAAAGACGCACAATATCATTGGGGACCCTTAGAAAATCAATCTTTTAATTCGATAAAAAATGCCATAATAGACACTCCTTCTCTCATGAGCCCTGACTTTTCACAAGACTTCATGCTCTACACATTCACTTTTGACCGCTCCTACGCTGTTGTCCTAACTCAAAAGAACGTTGAAAACAATGAAGTACCCATTGCCTTTATGAGCTCTGCTTTCAAAGGCATGAAACTAAATTACCTAGTGGTAGATCATAAAGCCTACGCTATTTTCAAAGCATTCAAACACTTCCGGTCTTATATTTTGAAATCTAGGATGAAAGTTATTGTCCCTTACCCAGCCGTCAGGAATCTGTTAGTGCAGAATGAATTAGGCGAAAAGAGGGCGAACTGGGTTACCTCCTTACAGGAGTACGACATAGAAATCACCCCAGCTCAGATAGTGAGAGGCCAAGGGTTATGCAATTTAGTTGTTTATTCAGCAGTAGGACAGCAAGAAGAAAACGATATGTCAAACCCAAGACAGCATAATTAAAATGCAATCTGTTGTGCACAAAACTCTGTTAGTCTGTGGTATGACGATATAAAATTATGTCTTGAACATGGGTCAACCCCCCGTCACCTAGATCCCACTAAAAGAAGAGTGTGAAGATTAAAATCTGCCTCCTTTCAGTTGATTAATGGTATTCTGTTTCGTCAAAATTTTGATGGAGTACTAATGCACTGTCTTGAGAAAGATGAAGCAGAAAAAGTCTTACTAGATTTGCACGCAGGAGAAGTTGGTGGGCATTTTGGTGGTGACACCACTGCCCATAAAGTTTTGAGAGTCGGTTATTACTGTCCCACACTTTTTAGAGACTCCCATGCCTTGTGTCACAAGTGTATTACTTGTCAAAAAGCATCAGGGCGGTTATAGAAACCAGCCTTTCCTTTGCAGCTTGTTTCAGTAGACTCCCCTTTTCAGCGGTGGGGCCTTGATATTATAGGTCCAATCAATCCGCCATCCTCACAGCAGCATAATTTTATCATAACAACCACATATTATTTCACCAGGTGGTCTGAAGTTGTCGCATTAAGAACTGTGAATACCAATCAGGTAATTGCCTTTTTAAATTCAAATATTATTACTCGTTTTGGTATCCCTGATTGTTTAGTATTCGATAACGCTTCTTATTTTTCGTCTCTTGAGATGAGAGAATTCACTCTAGAAAAATGAATCAAATTGAAGTATTTTTCCAGCTATTACCCTTACGGCAATGGATTGGCATAATCAACAAATAAGAATCTGATTAAAATCATCAAGAGAATGGTATCTGAAAATCACAAAAGCTGGCATAATGCACTGTTAAACGCAATCTGGGCTGATAGGGTAACACCAAAAACTGTTGTAGGTAAATCTCCCTTCTTTCTCATCTATGGAAGAGAAGCAATTATGTCGCCACATATCCTTCTTCCCTCACTACAGCTATCGCAGAAAATACAAGAAGAAAACTGTCCCCCTTTGGAAAACCGAATTAACGCTTTAATGAAACCAGAGGAGGTAAGAGCTCAAGCTAAACGTAAGTTAGATCAGCATCAGCTAGTGGTTAAAATCTTGTTTGATGCCAAATCTGCCTCTAATAGGAACTTCGAAGTAGGTGATCTTGTCTTCAAATGGGACAAACCGCATGAGGGAAAGGGAGAGCACACAAAATTTAGGAATTTATGGCTTGGACCGTTTTTTATTACTGAAAAATTGGGACCCAGCTCTTTCTGATTACAGAATTTAGAGGGACAGCCAGACACCTATTCGGTGAATGGCCAAGCTCTGAAAAGATATTTCTCTTCATGACAACCCTGTGTATACTGTGTACATATTTTTCTTTGGTTTTCTTTTCTTTTATTGTTTTGGTTTTGATTTTTTCCCTTGCACTTATCAGTTTTTGTTTTTGGAAATACACATACCTGATTTTTGAACTGTTCAGACAAAGAAAATAGAAAATTATTTCATGGAAATGACTGCTAAAAAATTGTGTAAACATCAATTATATACTTATGAAATTTACATATGTGTTGAGAAAAAACTGTTGTTTAAAAGAAGTTAACTGATTTCGATCTGTGAGTAAAGCCTGTCACGATCATCTATTATCTTTTTACGCTGTCCCTATTCCTTAAGGGAACAACTCAGAAGATGTATCCCTGCTTTAGAAGGTTGGTTCTGTAAATAAACCATCTCTGGATCTTAATGAAGGACAGTTCTAAAAAATTATGTTGAGGTCTGTAAAAATTATGTTAAAATATCATAATTTTCAGCGTCACCCCGCTCAATTATATATCTTTAAAAAATTAAATCATAAAAGAGCTGTGGGAAGTGCTTGTAAACCCGCCAAGATGTTGAACAGGTCTGCTAGCAGTGGGTAAATGCATGCATGATGCCAAGACAACTTCGTCAAGGTACTGAATAGGCCCACTGGCAGCGAAGCAATGTCGGGTATATGAAAATTTGCAAATATGGAATCTCCTGACCTTAAAATGTCCTTTATTCCGATCTGGAACTTCTTGGCAGGATACAGATATCAGAGTGGGTTAAATGGAAACCTTGTCGAGGCTATGAATGCCTGCTGGCAGCAGTGGCCCTGTCAACAGTATTGGATATTTTATCTTTAATATCGTGGCTCGCTTTTCTTAAGACTGTTATCAGTTTTCATCCTTTAAGTACTGCTGGAATATTTGATTAATGATGATGTTTAAACAATTTTCTGGTTGTTTTTGAGTTAGAATTATTCTCATTATCATAATTTGAATTTGTTCTTTTGGCAGAGATAACTGCTTCTACCAGTGTGTCGCCATTGTTGGCAGCCATTTCGCATTTTTATCCTATCTTTGTAAGCTGCCTACACAAGTGTTTTTGGAACCCTTGATTCTCATTGCAATCTTTTGATAAAATGACATGATTATCTTGCGCATTTGCACACCTACCTTTGTTCTCATTTTCACGACTGCAAGCGTGAAAACTTTGATTTTGAAGTCACGTCAATGGCATTAAAATAGTCACTGGATTATTATGGTTACTCTTGTCTATGTGTTCATTGCATTTCCAATTCAATTATGTTCACACAGTTAGCAAGACACCAAAACCTTTACTCATTTGGCATTTTTTTTGTTGTTAATATGATTTCATTTTTATGAGACTGTGATGATATTCTAATGATTGTGATTGAGTCCTTGATTCAATGGTGGTTTGATGTTCTATTTCTTTTGATCGAATTCAATGGGTTCATCAAAACGCATTAATATGGTGATTAGACACTTAATTCAATAGTTTCATACAATGTATAAGTTTTATGGTCAAATCCTTATTCAAAACATTGCTTTGATTTTAAAACCATTCAAACACTATGCTTGTGCAAATATTTGGGTCGACTTACCATAGATTTCATTAATTGTCTGAATGGAATTGTTTTTAACATATACCAATAGTGATTTGAATCACCATATGCGTCGTCGATTGTACATTTGGATATGATTGTTTTGCATGGGTTGATTTCGTTCCACCACCCTCGCACACTTAGGCATTAATGCCTCCCTTCTATCCCGGGTTACCTCTATTGGTTTTTGGGAAATCCTTGAGCTTTCAATCCTATGTATACCCTATAAAAACCCTTGTCCCTTTACCCGGCTCACTGTGTGCCCTCTCCTATGGCACCTGTGGTGCACATAGAGCCTAATGGCAGCCAAACACTCTTTCTATTAGACAATGCTCGTAAGGATTTGGAAAATAGTGGTTGGCTGGTCTTTATCCAAAGATTTGAGGGTTTCAACCTTTCGGTAGCCCAACAATTTACCCTCACCTTCGACGGATGTAGGGCTAAGGTCGGAGACATACAACTCGAGCTAAATGAGGAATTCCTCAGCTCGGCTACAGGCTTACCACCTACAAGGCAGAGGTGGTTTAAGAACCCCAAGGTGGACGAGGTGACATGGTCGCTCCTATTCACATCGAGAAAGATTGTTAGTTGTGATAGAGGTATGCCTGTCACTGCCCTCAAACCCGGGTGGCATGATCTATTGGCAATTTTTAAGAAGTTTGTGACTTGTGAAGGTCGTTATGGTTTGGTACTTTTGTATCATCTTTGGTTATTGATGAATTTTATAGACTACCCTCTGAACATGCCCCACTATCTCATGTGCAGTCTTTACAAAATGTCAAAATGATTTAAGCGTGAGAAGGCTTATAGCAGCCTTTTCCATCACTTCTTGATCAAAGTCATTATCGTTCATCATTTGAGCCTTAGTGGTGATTGTTGGAAAGCCTTCCTATCAATGAATGGCTTTTCCACCCCCGAATGTGTTCTAATGGATAAATATGTGGTCACTGAAACACTGGTTGAGCTAGTCGTGCCACCTCCTATCCTTTTACCCCCTGTTGAACCCTCGAATTGCCCCGACATGGACCTACCTGATACCATGGTCGACCTGTGTGCTAAAGAAAATACTAAGGCCGTCAAGAGGCCTGTGAGGAAGAAAGGCAAAGGTGATACTATTGTCAACAATAAGGGAAATAAAAATGCATGATGAATATCGAGATGCGCTTGGAACAAGCCCAAGAAGAGCACTGACCAAAATCCTATCGTCTTGAGCGAGCATTCAGAATCTGAGATTGAACATTTCCTAGCCAAGGAATACCCTTACTCTCATGGCCTCTTCTCTATGGAACCCTATGACTATGTTTCCAACTTACCTCTGTGCCTCAAGAACGATCCTAGATTCCTGGGAATTAAGCTTCACAGTGACACCTGTGGTAACTTGAAAGAACCCTCGCATGTGATGCCAAAGCCCAATCAATCACCGTGTACCCAATGCAATTCCTGGCTTGAACATTACTACATGGATGTTCCCCTATTGCAATCTAATATTAAATCATTAGAGGAACGAGTTACTGTGCTATCAAAGGAGAATGACAGATTACAAGCCAACGAGAAGAAACAAAAAATCACCAGTTCAATTGTCTTCAGAAATGTCGAGGCAGCAATGGCCTTTATCAATTCAAAGTTATCATGATCGAATCATTTTCCTACTGCCCAGTTATGTATTTCAACATCGATTTTGTTTTATGAGTTGGTTTGAATTAGTATGACCAATTGGGTTTGCTTTTGATTAGTCATGTTTGTTTTAATAGATTCAGAAATGGTTCTGTTTACTTCGAATTTCCAGGAATGATTTCATTTTTATTTAAATTAGTATAAAATATTTCATTCTGGATTAGTATAAACTATTTTTTTTTAAGGATTTGTTTGCTAAAATTGAGTATAGTTATGTTCTGGATTGATACGATTTTGTTATTCTTGGATTATGTCGACTCTGAGTTAGCTCGATTCGGTTCTGTTTGGTTTGATTTTGAAATGATTCTGTATGTTTGAATTAGCATAGTCTTTTATGTATGCGATGCATCAATATCAAAGATTGGTTTGGTAAATACAATGTAATCTATTGATTCGAAAAAAACAACTCTGTTAGTTTTGGATTTAAAAACGATTTTGTTAAGTTCTGAGTCGACATAAAATATTGTGTTTGTATTAAATGAACATGAAAGATTTGCTTGATCGGTTATAGTCTGTTTCATTTGAGATTGATTCAATAATGATTTCGTTGGTTTCAAATTATTAAAACGGCTCTGTCTACTCCGAATTGGTAATAAAAAGTGTTTGACAGATTGCATATTTCCCTGTTACCATTCGGTTAATTAAACACGATTTCTGTATGTTTCAAATTGGCATAAAGATTTGGTTACCTCTGGCATGAACGATTTGTTTTGTTTTCAATTAGTAATTAAATATTTGTTTGATAAGTCGAATATATTTCTATTAGTTTTGGATTGATTTAAAAAGGTTTTGTTTTCAAATTAGACCATCTACAGAATCGTGAGATTCTGTAGCTAGTCTTAAAATTTAGATTTTTGTTAATTTTATCAATAAAACATTATCTAAACTTGTTTATTCTTGTCCACCTATAGGTACCTACGAATTTCAATGACAAATTGGACATGCTGTGGCAGTTTAGAGGATGTTTTTTATGATGTAGTTTTGTTTTAGGTTGTTAGCTTAAGTCAGAAATAAAGACTTGGGAGATTATTCCCAGATTTTTTGTAAACTGCTTTTGATAATTTCCACAGGGATGTTTTACACTATGGCCTTTATATATTCATTAATTTTTGTAATGAACCCATCGAATGTTGGGAGAACAAGACTATGGATTTATGATGATACAAACTCGAATGGAAGTGGATCTTTTGTAACAGCTTTAGCTTTCAATTTATCATACTTTCGTTCAGGTTTTGTGCATTTTAATTTGTGATTAAGTCATTGACTAAGTTAGATATCAAGACTTATTACAGGTTAATGTGTTGTGATTTAAATTATGTCCATGTATTATGTATCTCATTTTTAATACAGCAATTACTCTGTTTCGATTTAATGAATAAAGGTTTATTTTCTTCGTTAAATGAATCATTTTGTACAAATCTTCGCATATGGGTTTATCTAATTGTGATGGTTTGTAAATTATAAGATCGTTGTCATTTTATGTCTTGTTTGTTCTATCATTGATATTCGAAAGAGCACTGCTGCTTCCTATTTACAAGAAGCTTGTGGAAAATCCAGTGCAGGTTTCCTCCCATCGAACAACTGAATCAGATACTTTGCACGGAACAAATTGGAAAGCATTATTACAGGTTAGTTTATTAGTGTTATTTAAGAAGTTTAGATAGATATATATAGTTCAGATTTATGGTTAGGATTATTATTGTAATTGCTCAGCTTAGATAGTTTTAGTTTTATTTCTTTCTCATAAAATTATAAAAATCAAAAAACAATAGTTTTGTTGTCATAGGACAGTTTACAAATGATTTTTGTAGGTTTTCATTTAAAATATGTAATCTGTAAATATTGTATTTTTGTGATTAAGTTTTAATTGTGTTGATAGTTGAACATTTAATTAAGTAGAATTATTGTTTTATGATATCATTTAGTAAATTGTATGTATTTGTTTTAGATTTGTATATAGTTTTGTTGTAGCTGCTTTTCCCACTTAGATTAGTTTTTCTTAGTTTATCTTTTCTTTCATTTTTCTAGGACTTAGATCATCCAACAGAGCCGCTAAACCCGTCGGGGTGGATCATCCCAAATGTCTTGGGTTATTTAGACAACCCCGGACCGGATCCACTCCTCCAGGTGACAAGCATTTATTTTCGCCCGTCAACAAGGTCCGACCCTGGAACTAGTTGATTGTGCTTCTGAAACTTGTTTTTAGTTTTGTTTCTGTAGCCATGCAAGGCCGCCTAGCTCTGGGTAATTTGGTCTCAGTTTGTTTTCTTAGTCTATCACTTAGAAACTATGCCCTGGGTGGAATTTGTTGTTTTTCCTTTCTTCTATTTTGCATATATATTTTGGACAAGTGGCAAAAGTGGTTTCCCACCAGGGAACTACTGTCACGTTTGAACAAATGAGATAGACAGATGTAATTTCCATCTTTTGAAAACTTTAATATAATTTTCTAACTTAAAAAAATATATATTACGATTATCTTATATATTTTATATTATTATATAATATGTTATTATCATACATTAATAGTAGGTATTTAGTGTATGATATTTATTATCATTTGCCTATGCACAAGAATCTAAAATTCTCATTATTATTTGTAACTCTCATCTTGTAATTCTATATTAGTCTAGCTTATATGAAAGTGTGATGTAGCATACTCGGCTTTGATGTGGAACACATGTCTTATTATTTTATAATTTTCTTAGGAGACTCATTTTTGGAACAAATTTACTCTAATGATAAATTTAAAGCATCATGATCCATCATCTAATTCAAACCATGGTCACTATTTTCATGTTAAATACATTGAGCATTAACACTTAATATGAAGCATTAAAATAAGGTACCTTATGTGTGTCATGCATCATATCATTTGATGTGAGTGTACTGAGCATAAAGTGGGATGCATATGTGGGAAACTGTTTCTAGAGAATCCTAAATGTCATCATCAGAATTGCTATATGTGATGTGGATCATGGGAGAAAAAATGTCCTCTACTTACCCCTAGATGTGAGGGGGTAGCAACTATCATTTCAACTATCTCCTAAGTAAACTAAAAAATGAACACTCAACGAAAATAAGTTTGAAGTATTTCATTGTTATTCTAAGATTCTAGTGAAAAAGGTTAATGATCAGAAGACAGAGTTATACATTATTGTTGTACCAAACTATACACAAGGTATCGAATTCATATTGTTGACATATGGGTTGCAAATATAATCTAATTTATCTCATGAATTTTACGCTTCATGGACAAGCATGAACATCAATTTTCAGCACTACATACACTCAATTGCATTCCAGTTTTTTGGGGGTATCCCATTCAAGTAGGATAAACAAAAACTTAGTGGACAACTTAATACTCTCTAAACTTCACAACTAAACAAAGTTGCATTAGTACTTATACATATTAAATGGTCTCATTACAGTTGCATTAGTACTTATACATATTAAATGGTCTCATTAGTACTTATACCTTGATGTGTATGATTTTCATTCTCTATATATTTTCTTTTCTAAAGTACTTTGGTTCTTTCCCAGGTTCCATATTGAATTTTTAAATTCTAACTATTTAGTTACCATAATTACTAAGCCACAATTTCAATGATTGAGTAATGACACTTTTCTACCAAAGACATTGGCGATTTTTTCATAGAAGGGAATGATTTATTCTAATAAATTTTATATCTAATTTATGTCTTATCATTATGGAAACTCTATTATCCTCTAACTAGATTTTGATCCTTTAAACTTCTCTTAAAAAAAAAACCAAACTCATCCTTCAAACTGTACCATATTGAGATTATTTTATATACACCAATGGGTAAATGTCCTAAGTTAACTAGAACAAGTACTAAAATCTTTGTCATAATTTTTAGAGAATGGTTTGACATAAACCTTTCTGTTATAAAACAATGAAATGATGATCATGTTCCTGAAAATGTTAGTCTAATAGACATGCATAAATAAAATAATGTTAATTTTGGATATTATATTAATTCGTGGTTATTAGGATCCTAACATATTTCCTAGCACAAGAAAATGCCCATTTATCAATAAATCCCCATACTTGAAAGGGGGTGAAATGAAGAGGATGATTAATAATGCTTCTAGCCAAGTAGCATATGCAAAGACAACACAATTTTCAGCCAAATACAAATGCAATGGATGCTCAAAATGAAAGTGTTGGAAGTATGAGAACAAGAATGAGGAAGTGGACATCTAAGTGATAGGAGTGTATATCATTGGGTTGATTTTTTTTTTTTGGATAAAGCCTCACTTGGGTGAGTGATATTATAATTTCCTAAATTTATGAAAAGATAGTTCAAGCAACTAGTTTGAATAGTTAAAGTGAGAATAAAATGAAATTTTGTATTGAGTTAAGAACTAGAAGCTCTAGGATAGGGTAGCTCAAGCATCATCTAAGGTAACTCAAGCTTCACCTAGGGTAGTTTAATAATCTAGGAGATGGAAGGCCAAGAGTCATAAACTAAACTTATAAAGCCTTCGCATTTAGGTAAAAGGTTATTTGTTATGCATTGTAAGTTATCTTCTTATGTTGTTAAAGAGATTGAAGTTAGCTATTTTATTTATACTCGTGCAGAGTTGTGTTTGGTCATGGGATTGTTCTCTCATTTCATATTTCTCTTGGTTCTTGTGGATGTGAGCATATAACTTGTAGAGTATTCTAGTGTTATCATATTTACTCTCATTTAACTTATGCTTGCTAACACCTAATATGAAATAGGCATCTTCTTGGTGACTTGGTACTATTATTGGTTGCTCAAAATCTGTGATTATTCATGTACATTAGATGGACTATTCTTTGTATAATAACATGTCTAATCATGTTTCATTTCAATGTGGTTACTAACCAGTTTTGTGATAGGGAACTATTCTTAGCAATCAAATCATTTCACTTTAGGAGGAAGTTGGAAGGATCTAATTCGGGTTCATTTTTTATAACAGAGTTGGACTATTCTACTTACTACTAATTGAATTTCTATATATTGTTCTTTTAATCCATTAATTAGGATTTTGTTAATTGCATCTTGCATTTTAGCATATTGTAATTGTTTCCTATTCCCCACTTTCAACCCATCTTCATTTACATTTATGAAATTTACATTAGTTAATTTAGGTTATATTATATGGACATAATAATAGAACAGCGTACCTTACATAATAAAGTTGGGTCATAATTGTAGGGCTTGGAATTTGAATGGAGAAACATCCAATTGGGCCCTTATGTCAGGTAATCCTTTGTGGTTGATGGGGATTGTTTTCTTTCATTAACATTTTGACACTAGAATGAGGATGAATGGCAAGCTAACCCCATGTATAGTCATTATTTTAAAGTGTAAAATACCCAGCCACCAATAGGCCGGGAAATGCCACTACTCAGATGCTTTACTTAGCTCTGATACCAAATTGTAACGTCCCCAACCACCAACAGGCTGGGAAACTAACATTTTGACACTAGAATGAGGATGAATGGCAAGCCAACCCCATGTATAGTCATTCTTTTAAAGTGTAACATCCCCAGCCACCAACAGGCCAGGAAATGCCACTACTCAGACGCTTTACTTAGCTCTGATACCAAATTGTAATGTCCCCAGCCACCAACAGGCCGGGAAACATCACTCCTGCAGCTCTGTAGCACTACTCTGATATGTGACATCTCTAGCCTTAACTATCGTCTATGCCACATAGAGATACTTGCGAAAAAACATACACATCCATATGAACATAGAGTGTCTATTCTACATATATATATATAACATATTAATGTGGAAGTAACAGTAAGCCCACACATGCAGCATATACAACATACACACGCAATACTCATCAATTACAACATATGTACCATTACACAGCATGTAAATGAACATAAAAGCGATACTTATCTTTTATTAGAAGACCACCAACTATGTGCAAACCTTTCATGAACCTCCTAGCCTTAGACCATGCTGCTCATCACGCTTAGCAGTGGGTCACCCCCGAGCTGGGACTAAGCTCCACCCAGGGCAAGGGAATCCTAGACTAGGTCGAGGTTATAGGAACACTGCATAGTGCAACCAGAAGGATTCTCTCTAGGAGCCTTCTTACGCCCACTACTCATGGACTCTCATTCCCCACATGCATGTTCCACCCGAGAGTATACACCTTCACTGTCACACAGTCATTCGACTACTTCAACTCCCTCTTAGGGTCTCGGCAACAGGCTGGATCAGGAATTCTCAGAGCTTTGTAGCTGGTGTTGGACTCTCTCTAGGATAAAACCACTTCCCAACAAACTCTCTCACATGGAGAGAGCTTCTCACAGGCCTAACAACCCTCCTCTTCTACCACGAGCCTGACAACCTGCTTCTTCAGCCACTTTCGACTCAGTTCCAGCAAGGTATGGATGATAGCAATGATAATTGGTCAAAACAAATCATGAAAACAGAAGGCAGTGACCCAAACGGTCCAGGTACGAACTCGACTCTACAAGAGTGGATATGTTGGGTTCAAGGACTCACACATGTCGGATTCATGGTTCTATTTTTCAGAAGTGCGGGGTTATGTAGAGGTCAAAATGCAGAGGCCAGATGGAATTCATGGGAATCAGGAATCACAAGCGAACTCAGACGGAGGATGGAAGAATGACCAGTGAACCCCCTCACGGAAAATGGCTAGTGAACCCCCAACACGAGCTGACTCTTCAGCTTTAACTGCATGCACCCAGGTCGACACCTATCTTCCTAGAGTTGCATGGAGTCCACTTAGCATACGTTCCTTTTTCCAGGAACTTAGGACAACACTGATCATTTTTCCACCTTAGCCTTTAGGAACTAATAATAAATTATTATCCCCTTTAGAGGTAATCCCCCTAGCTTATCCCATAGGCCCAGACACTTAGCCTCCTCCCTTACCCAACCTTGTGGAAGCTTAGTCCCCCATCACTCTTTCTTCATGGTCGGTCTACACGCAGTGATGCTTATATTTGTATTAATGATTTTGCATAATTACATATACAAAACAGGCTCTTGGCCTTAGCATCCTAGGCTCTTTGGCCTAATAAACACACAATCCCACCAACTTATATACACTTGGATCACCAGCCTATAAACATAATTACAATTCATAATATAATTGGGGCATGTCCTTGGGGTATTACATAAATTTTGGCACTCATAGCTCATGGATTTACCCTAAATTATTGTGTGGGAGGACAACATTTATTTTTACCTACAAGGACATTTGCATTGCCTCCCAACAAAGGTAGAAAATATCTTGCTAAAGTTCAATGGTGAAGGTGGAATAATTGCATTAGAGAATATTTAAATTTATGAAAATATACTTCACTTACTAAACATTATTGAAGAGAATGGTGCAAGCACATCATTTCCCTTCACCTTTGAAGGAAAATTCCAAGATTGGTATTATTACTTACCATCTAGTAAATTCACTATTGGAAGCATTTCAAAGAAGTTTTTGAGGATGCTTATGACAATTATCAAATAGAGAGGGTGTATCAAGAGCTCAGTAGTATGCATAAAGAATATGATGAACCTATTTGAGACTTCAGTGTATGTATTATCAACTGCATGAAAATCATAGGCCTTCACCAGAGGTAACATGTGAGTGATTTAAATGCTCTCATCACTAAAATAGTCCACTTCATTAAGAATAAAAAAAATTAGTGTTAGCCTATGAAGAAGCTCAATGGATAGAAAAGGACTTGGAAATGTATCATATATCTTTGCCTCTATCCATGAATCTTGGTGACAATATTCAATATCAAACTAATTAATTAGAGTCTAAGATGGCCAAAATAGAATATTTGGATAAGCATATGTGTTACAGCCTTTTTCTCTTATGACAGAATATAAACAATAAGGAAAGCACCAGTCCATGTAATGTTTTGTTCAAAAGTTTTTTAGGCATTGTAAAGAAGATGAAAAAATCCTTACAAGACTTTAGAATAAAACTATTCTAAAACATGTCTAAATTATTTAACTAGAGAATATATAATGTGAGGTAACTCTTAATAGTACCTTATGTGTTTTGATAATGGACAATCTAGATCATAATGAGTGTACCACAATAAATGAATGCGTCTTTCCTTTAAATTCTATCATTGCATTAGAAAATGAGGAATGTGGATGCACTTCCAAGACATATTTCATATGTCTGAAAATGAATGTTTTAAATATTTTACAGTGTTTCCCTTTTCAGATTTTGTCACTTTATAGAACTTTGAGAGAAGGGGGTAGAGAGAGAGAGAGAGAGAGAGAGAGAGAGAGAGAGACAACGAGGAGAGAGAGAGAGAGAAGGGAGTTATAGAGGGAGGGACGGATGGGTAGGATTCAAGGTTGCCACGGGATGGGTAGGATACCACTAACATGTTCATGGTTCACATTATAATTTAGAAAGAGGGAGATACCATGTAGAAATATGGAGCTAACACAGAAGAAAAAATGGACCTATACCTGACATATTGCATGAAATCCAAGAACCAGGGCTATGATGTAACCTCCATTAAACATTTTATGGTTAGCGTGGTAGTAAAATTGTTTTCTACAATGGTATTTTGGACCTAAGGAAAGGGTGAGTGTACAAAATAGGCCACCCATGTGGTTGAAAACTATTCAAATGGAATAAAGTTGAAAACTGAAAACTGTTATCACTGAAATTTCATCAGCACGTGGTTACAAGAACTCAGCATCGTCAAATAGTGATGAATTCATTCATGGACTTGAATTAATTCAAAAAGGGCAAAAAAAAAAAAAACTATACAAAGTAGTGAAAAATTGAAGAGTGCTTTACAGAAGTTGGGTGCACGTGCACATGCGCGGAACAGAAACGTAGCATGCGCGCATACGCGCACGATGTGAGGTTGTTGGCGCAAAAAGTCGTGCACCTGCTAAACGATGCATTTATTGAAGTGTTTGGCCTCCCAACCACTTATGGATCATCTCCCAAGCCGATTTGACCCTCAAATATGAACTGAATCTGAATGGTAGGTTGGTCAAAGACCTAATAATTCCCTAAATGGCCTCTTTTCACACTACAAAGCAGTTACACAAAAGCCCAAAGCAATGTTATAAAAATCCATGAATGCACCTCATTTTCTCAAGGAATTTTCATGTAATGTTATGCTGCCTATATTGTTTTAAGGACTCCATCCTTGACAAGAACACATTGGCACCATTTCATTGAGCAATCCACCTCTCCATTGAGTGGATTTGCAAGGAGTTCTTTCATCACCATTTTCATTTTTCTTGTTGTAAGGAGAGCAATCTTGTGAGGGTCCAAGAGCCTTCCCTTGGAGGAAGAAGGGACTCACAGTCCCCTTTCTTCTTGGTGCTTTGATTTCATCAATAGATCAGCCTAAAAACATTGGTGACATGGGTATTTTTGTGTTTGTTATCTCTATGTCCCTATGCTTATGATTTTGTTTTGTATTAGTTTAATTCTTGCTTATAGTTTTGTTTTTCTTTATCTAACTCTTTCCTCTACAACTGTCATGCTCAGCATGACCCAACTGGGCATGTAAGCACCTCTTATTTGCTCACCAAGGTGACAAAAAGGGTGCAACAGACCTATACCTGACATATTGCATGAAATCCAAGAACTAGGGCTATGATGTAACCTCCATTAAACATTTTATGGTTAGCGTGGTAGTAAAATTGTTTTCTACAATGGTATTTTGGACCTAAGGAAAGGGTGAGTGTACAAAATAGGCCACCCATGTGGCTGAAAACTATGCAAATGGAATAAAGTTGAACCAGGCGAGGTATGTCACTAATGAGGTACTACATAATGTATTGGATGCATAGTATATGAACTATGACTTCCATTTATGGATTTTTTTTTATACTCATTAATGCATTCTCACATTGGGTAGAACCACTAGTGTTCAACTATTGGGGACACAAGTTTTGGAGGGTTGAGAATTAAGGACATTCAAGATAATATATCACCACCATTATGGATAAAAATAAAATATAGGATTCCATACTCGATAGGATAGACGAACATCCATAACGAATTGATGTTGGTGGAAAGGGAAAAGGAAATGGTGGCATATTTGTGATATCAATTTGGATGGGTAACCATCTTAGGCGAGGACAAAGAGGATATAATCAACAATTTTTTTCACCTGCATATGGAAATTATATTAGTAGAGGATTTAAATCCACTCCATTTGGAATTCATAAGAAAGAAATTCCCTCTATCAATTTCCATTACTACCCCTCCTATGATGACTACCGGCTCATTATCACAACCCATGTCAAGTGTAGTGTATAGCCCACTAGTCACAATGCATGCAACTAGTTATATATTTGAGTTTGGTGTTTAGATCAAACAAAAACATTCTACAGTGGAGTACTCAAGATAAGGGAGTGGAAGAGTGGACTCATTCAATGTACCAAAATTAGTTCTTATGGTGGAATAAGTTGAAGAGAGATATGAGTCATGAATGCAACTTGTCATTGACTTCTGGAAGATAGATCTACCCTCACTTCCCAAGATCGTTATAAAATTAGAAACAAACATGAAAGTGTGATTTAAGGAGAAGTATGATTGCATGAGAAAAATATGGATTCATAATATATATCTCAAGGAACAAACAAGACAATGGGAAATATAAAGAGAAGTGTTGCAGATACAAGTCAAATAGGATACAATGAATTAGAGTCAATGGAGAAAACAAGGAATGGAAACCACCACATTTTTATCTAACCAAATGGAGTAGAGAACTATTGTACTAGTTAAGTTAAAGAAACAAGATTGAATACATGAAAGCTTTAAGAAAAAGATCATGAAGTTTCAATGGAGGTACGAGAAGAGCTATCCACATGTTTTGAGGAGGTGCTCCCACACCTACCTAAGGCCTTATAAATCACATAGAAAGAAACCATTGTCAAAATAAAGGTAACAACAACAAAATATAAATCACAATATAAATCATCATGTAAATTATACGTGAGTGGGAAGAACCAAAATCACAATATAAATCATCATGCCAATCATAAAAATCAATTACAATTAGAAATGAAATAACAACTCAAATACCTAGATATTCGATGGTTTTCCTCGTATGATATTTGTTTAACGTTGCTCCAATATTTGTTCTAATAATTTAACTAGCACTTAAAGAATCAACAAAATAATAAAATAAAGTAAAAAAACATTTTTATGACTAAATAATAATTAAAAATACTTGAGTGCATGAATACCTAAATGAGATCCTCTTGGTTTCGAGAATAATTTATTGGAGTATTCTAATCGTGGAGCAAACCTCCCTCGATTTGACGGAGCAGTTGTGAAGTCAACACTGACTTTGTTGTTGCTTTGTTGGATCGAGGGAGGTTTGCTACAAGATTATCCAAATCCTAATTTATTCTCTACTAAACATGGCCAACCATGTGAAGGTGGAATATCTTATGGCCACTCCCCCCCCTCCTCACATCACTCTCAATTTCCCAGTACCCAATCTATCTACTAGAAAAAAATTAAAAGAAACGCATTAAGATTCATGCATAGTCACTATTAAAACAATAAATTCATAAAGAAACATATGTGGTTGTGTGCATAAAGAAACATATATCAATCATTCATTAACATATAACATTCATTCATTAATCATAGACACGAAACACTTCATCTCAATAAATTTAATCATCAAAAATATATTTTCATAATATGGTACATGATGTTTCTAAGTACAATCATTTCTTTTTTGGTTTCTTTCTGTTTGAAATGAATTCAGAAAGTACATTGTCAGTTCATTTTTCCCCTTCAGTTATCATGGCCTCTGCATGTCTTATTGACGATCTGGTCATGTACTCACGACGTCTAGGGTGTTGTAAGGTGGGGTGTGGATCATCAGCTGCAATAAGAAAGAAATGTTAAATTGATATATTTTGTTATTATTATGATTACAAGTATTTCATTAATAAAAAGAGAATTAGAGTGTTCTTTACCTGCTTCAGTAGCGGAGGCAAGCGAAGTAGTTTTAGATGCAACCATATGTTCCTCTTCTTTTCTAGACTCATCCTCTAGATGCTTTGGAGTTGAAACATGAAAGGTTATAATTAATACACCATTTGAAATTAAATATTTTTAATTGTAATCCATACTACATTTTTTATAGCACATGAAATAACTCCAATATCGACTTGCACACAACCTTCATTGGGTAACATTCTACCATCACTAGGTTGTGTTCCACTAGTGGGGACACTTGTTTCTTCGTTGATTCCTGCTTAAAACAAGAAAACACATTACTTTATGTTTGAAAATAGATTGTACAAGTAATTACTTATAAATAATGTTCATTGATTTTATTTACCCTTGTGTCAGTTTGAGTGTCAGAAGGTTGTATTTCCCCCAAGATTTTTCTATGTTCAACCACGGCTTGAAATTCATGCTTGAAAGAAATCTTGAGGTCTTCTTGTGTTGGAGATTATTTGAACTCCAAGCCCTTCCAATTTTCATAAGAGCTTGATTTTTTCTTCTTGTGCTTAATTAAATTAAAATTTTTAACAATATGTTATTTGGATGCAATTGATTTTTTTTATACTTACAATTCGTATGACCAGTTTTGAGTAACCACCCAGGCCAAGTTTGTGTTGCCAATGTTTTTCTATTTTGGCCTTGGTGGCTTTGGATGTGTCTGGGATCCTGTATTGAAAAGTTTCAAATACATAATTAGATGTCACAATGGCAATAAAGCATCATTATTACATTATTAGAAGTGTTGCATACCTTCCCGAGTCGAGTGGTGTCTTTCTTTCTTTTTGGAGAATCTTCTCCTTTGCATCTCCCTATAGGGCCTTCCACTCCCTCTCATGAATCATAGGAGGATTTGCATACTTAGTTTTCTTTTGTAGATGAACCCTATATTGGTCCTACAAATATTTTAAATATGAGTCTACTTTTGAGGAGACTCCGGATTTATTGAAGGATCCTTCACCAAACAGGCCAACCAACTTGTTTATGAGCTCATATTTTAACTTGGAACTTTGGTAATTCCACCTTGTGCATATGTTGGGGACAAATATGTCCAAGGTTAGTTCATTCATGCATTTATAAAATGAGTCATTTCCTGCAAAAAGATATTATCATTAGTTTTTAAAAATCACACATTTTATGTAAATTTCAATTAGATTGTACATAATCATTAAAGCACATGTTAAATACCTGGAACATTTTCTATTTTCATTGGGATGAGATCATCATTTACCAAAAATGTAACCAATAGTGTTCATGTGTTAGTTACATAGGAACATCCAAGAAAGAATGCTTCAAAATGTGTAAAGGCATGCTCTGCATCCACATCATCCCCTGCACATTCTGGCATGTGCTCGTCAAGGCCGGGTGTAGTACCAACATAGACCCTGGGGTTGTACCGGTTTGAGTGACTGGCATGCCAGTATGATGTTGTTTCGGTGTAGCAATGATGTTGGTACCAACACCAGCCTCCATAGGCACATCCTGGGGATCAAAATCCTACAAAAGCTCCTATAAAAATAAAGAGTTTTTTATAAAGGACTTGTAAGAGTATAAAAATTAAAATCTAAAATAATTAAATGGGATAAATAAATATCTTGGATACCCCATAGCGTTGAATGTTTTCCATCACGTATTTAATGCTTTCTGTAACGACCCCCTCGTTACGACAACCCAACGTTAGTAACTAGTGCAATTTTTTTATTTTTTTTTTTTTTATTTTTGTGTGTGTTTAAAAAGTGTGTGAACGCATATAAGGGAAACATCAACGCATTCGACTCTGCGTCGCCACCCGACGACGAATAAGACGCAACCATGCTGAACATAAAAAGATGACAAGGACGCCTGACAAGTATTCGCGTGCATAGCGATGATCACACGACAATAAGTAGAACTGACTACCTGCCCGACACAAAACAGACCAAGAAAGACCGATTACGATCAAGTACAAAATAATTAATGAACGACCACGAACCTTGCAAGAAGCGCAAGTCCGAAGGTCTCCGACAGCTACTGACCACCGTGAAGACAAGGCGTTATCTATGACTCAAGGGCATTAAAATCAGGCCAGCTCCTCCATTATTTCCATTAATCGTGGTTCCCCAATTACTATCACAACAATTGATTGTACTTAGCTCAACGAAATTTCCTTACATTTTATCAGTTCAACAAAATCTCACAACTTTACAATAGTATGATAACAACATTACGCTATTGTTAAGACATCTCCATCATTACATCACCATCTCAAATCATCTTATAGGCTACCTATACAATAACATTACCCTAACCACATCACA